>JAUYWG010000039.1:13424869-13442825 GCA_034779775.1 Enteromius afrohamiltoni | reverse complement strand
AGACCTTGTGAGGATGGGAGAAGAAGGTGAACTGTCTACTAGATGGGTGGAGTTCCCTCCATATATCGAACAGGCCTGCGGTCTTTAACATCCTCTTAACAAACAGTGATTCAGAGTTTATCTGCTTTGTTGGATTTGAAGAGTCAAGGGTAGGACGCAACTGTACGTTCCAGTCCCCCCCACAAATAAGAGTGCCCGAAACTTCTGAGTTTATTATTCACTCAGTTCACCAGCCACTTACTCGCATGAATTTGGGGAGAAATTGATGAATTTAAGTGCTGTAAATCCAACTGATGGGACTCTCTGAACTGCAGTGCAAACAAACATGGCGGCACACATCTCAAGTTGCACATGGGAACCCCATCCCATCACCGGACTGAATGACCTCAGTTGACAGCTCACAGCAGTACATTCCCAATGGTAACACTCCCATATATCCCCATATACTCCCATATATGTTGACCGATGATGCCATCCTCAGACACTTAATGAAAGTCTCAAGTGATGAAAATGAGAAACTACGACATCTGTGCCCGCCGACCAGAATGAAACAGTCCACAGCGAGTAGTGCTTAAGTCCATAGTGAACCTGGCAGTGACGAGGGAGGAAGGAAAATGACCCAATCAAACAACTGACAACACAAATCGACACTCTTACCAACATGGTTGATCCACAACAACACTTGGGAGCCAGCCACTGCAGAGGGACAACCATTGGCCGCAGAAAGAATGTCCCAAACTGACTCAACCTTCTTGACGCTGGAGGGACCTGAAGGACTAAAAGCCATAGATCAAAGACGTATCAACCAGAGACAAAAGGACAAATCAACAGACCCAAAAGTGGAACACAGGACTCAAGGATTTTGGTCCTTACCAGACCAAAACTGACATCATAATTAAACTGATAGGAAGCATTAACCTAGTGCAACTTGAATGGACTCGCCATGAGGGCACTGCTCGGCACAGGGGCACAGGACAGCATAGTTGATCGTGTGTGGAAAGAGAAATACCTACCTGATATTGAGGTGAGACCACTGCAAGACTTACTGGGATGCAGGGATGATCTAAAGGTATGTGCAGTTAATGGAGATCCTATTCTTTTTGACGGATGGACAGTACTTACCGTCAACTTGCTAGAAAATGAGGACCCCGGCCTGTCCATTAATGTACTGTTCCTAGTAAGCAAAATGCCAATTGAGAGCACTCCTGGGCTTCAATGTGATTGAGGAACTGATTCAGGGTTAACCTGAACAGCTCATGCAAACACTTACCGCTCTATTAGCTGGAGCTATAGATGTGCCAAATGAGAAGGCACAATCCCTAATTGACATTATACGGACTGCAGAAGAAGATTAATGTGGTCGTCTAAGGGTCGGCCAGAGTTGAATCATCATTCCAGCAGGACACATTCACATCTTTACCAATTGGGAATTACACAGGATGTGATATAGTTCTACCACAGGGCACTGTCCTTGGGACACTGCAGCAGATAGAAAGAATAGTGGAACCTGGACAATCAAGAGGAGAGACAGTCAGGGTCCAGACGGCAGGGACAGAGGAGGCAGTCAATAACACAGGCTTGTGACATCCTCCTGTTGACTTGGGGCATCTGAGAGACAGTCAACGTGAAATCGTACAGAAGATGTTATAAGATGTGTAGTCTGCTCTTTGAACTGGAATAGCATCTTGAAGGATGATGGACATCTGCAGACTAGGGATGCATACGATGTCAAACAACACCTAAGGGGTACGCAAAGCAGTGGGCACACAGGATGAGTGAAGCCTACAAGATTGCTGAGAGTCACAGTCAGCAGTCAAGTGCGAGAGGGAAAGCCCAGTACGACCGAAAAGTGAGGGGGGTTGTGCTGAAGGCAGGAGGTCGAGTATTGGTTAGGAGGCCCAGGAAAAATATGGTCCTACTGGGAGAAAGCTGTATATATGGTGAAGGAACAAGAATCAAACAACCATGTGTATGTCATATATCCTGAGAACAGTGACAATAGAAAGACCAGGACATTACATAGAAACCGGTTGCTACTAGTAAACGACTTACCTGTAGAAGCTCCAGTAACGACTCACAAGAAATGACAACATGGATGACAAAGACAGTGTCCTGGCCAGCTCCGATGCAGAGAGTAGCACAGGAGTTTACTGGTTAAGAGCTGGTTAAGCGCCCAGAACAAGCTCCTGTAAGAGAAACCATTTGTGTTCTACAGGGAAGGGAAAATCCAGAACAGAGTCAAGACAGAGAGCTGCAAAGAGCAAGTGAGAGTCCAGGGGATATAGAAACAGCTACTTACCTTGAGGCGGCACATATAGTTTATGCTGATGAAGCAGACAGAGAAAATAAAGAAAGTGAGGTGATGGTGTCTACAGAACTGAGGGTCTGGGGATGGAAGAAGGCCAGTTTCAAAAGGTCAGCTAGAGAGCGGAGGCCAAGACAATTTATACCTATGATACGTTGGGCCAACCTGTGATCCACCCCTACACACTGAACTTGTTTGGGGTTTACACAATTACACCACACCCATTATTTACCTTCACTGGTACTTACCTTCTGCCTACACACCTTACAACTGCTGTGTATTAAGAGTAATTAAAGTGTTTGGTTATGGGAAGTTTTGACCTTTTTGTCAGGGAGAATGTGGTGCCCACAGAAGAATATCAAAATGTGCTTAACAAATATGACAATATTTGTCTGTACTAAACACTAAAAAGGGACTCTTACTTTTTCTTTTTCCTTCCCATACCTGAGCAGAGACTCTTATTTTGATACAGGAAAATATGGATGCTATCTGTAGCTGCCACAGAGGAGGTGGCAGAGACAAGATGTGATTCCCGACTCTCTTTTGTCTTCCTGTATTTACAGGTAAATAATGTGAACATTTGAGAAAACTGTTTAAATTTCGTAGCATCTGTTTAATCGCAATGTATAGTTAGATTAGTTAGATCCATTGTTGATGTTATGTGAAAAATCGTGTAGTTTATTCCCTTTATGTGTTGTGAAGGCCGTGCAGCCATGTAAATGCTGTATGGCAGTGGTTCCCAACCTTTTTTAACTCACGACCCACACAGCCAAACACATATGTTTCCGCGGCCCACTGCAAAAGAATTTAAACGATCCCGCTTTTTGTGTCGGGTTAACTGTACTCTGAAGCAAGGCTGTTAATTGTCTTTATTGAATAAACGGATCAGCAAACTAGACATTTCTTATTATATTAACAATATCACAATTTCTGTTAATAATAATTGGCGGCCCCCCTGCAATACTGTCGTGGCCCACAGGTTGAAAACCACTGCTGTATGTTATTCTATTAAGATGCCTTTTGAAGTGTAACATGTTATTATTTAGTAAATCTGAGGTGAATTTTTATTTTGAAAAGTTAATCGGTTAAGTTAAACGCTCTGTTTTATGCCGAGTTCAGACTGCACGATTTTCAAAGTAGTTGCGTCACAGATCTTTTTACACTGCATGACTATCTCGGGTATCATTCAGTCACTGCTGTGTTCACACTGCATGATAGATCAGCGACAGGGGGCTTCACACTGCAAATCACTTTAAATCAGGAAGGATTGCTGACACTTTGTCTCATTTCCAAACACGCAAAAAGTGACATGGAAACAACGCAAGGTCACATGTGCAAGACCAGAGTTCTTACGTGAGACTGGGATTATTATTAAAAATAGCTTGCCAAAAATCTCACGGGTGTCAGTGACACGTCTGCAATTCTCTCAGATTGCATATTTGATAGTTTTGATTGTCACTCGCCTGAACGCGCACCGATTTGTGATTTCTGTGATTTCGGTCATTTGTCTGTGATTTCTCAAAACCTGTCAGCAAGTTAAAATCGGGGCTAAAATCGTGCTGTCTGAACTTGGCATAAGACTCACTCTGGACTTGCGCTTGACGCGCCTACTGATTTCATGATCAGCTTTTGTAGAGCGAACGGGTAGTGGTCGCTCATATAAGGTATATTGTTTATTTATGGGGAAGTAAATGTGCATTGAGTTAAGACAGGTTTGTTTATGCTCAACAAATGTGTAAATGGATCACTACAACATGGTAAATGGATATTCTTTGCTTTGTGTCGTCATCGCCCCCTTTTATTATTTCAGACATCCCTCTTCAGTACTTTCAGGCCCGGTTTCACAAATGGGCTTAGCTTAAGCCAGGACTAGGCATTAGTTTAATTAAGATATTTAAGCAACTTTTACAAAAATGCCTTTTAAGAAAATATTACAGATGAGCATCTCTACGCAGAACAATGACACTGACATGTTTTAAGATATGTGAGAGCAAGATATTTTGATCTGAGACAACTCAAACATGCAGTTGAGTCTGGGACTAGCTTAAGCCTTGTCCGTGAAACTGTTAGTCAGTGTCTTTATTAGTGTCAATGTAGTTTATGTTGTGCAATCATTACACGTTTCTTCTTTGCTGTCGCCCCCTGTTGGAGAGATTTATTACAGCAAGAGTTATCAAAAACGGACAGTGTTTTAAAGTATTTAATGATTCTGATAAAAGTAATGGCATATCATCACACTTATATTACATAATACAAAACCTACATATGGTCAAAAACTGTGACATAAAAGTACAGTCAAAAAAAGAAATCACAGCTTATTTGTCAGTAGAAATGGGACACCACTTCTGCAAGCACTTAATGACCCCACAGTCTTAAACCTATGCAATCACACACACACACACACATATTACACACACAAACACAGTCTTTGTACTTCTTATTTTCTCTAGCTAGTTTCCTCATCTAATTGTCCAATAAATCTGGCATTGTGTACTACAGTTGTTGGAATGTTGCTTCTGATAAAATATCTGCTTAATATGTAAATGTAAAAATTTAGTAATTGTGCTATATCTAATTTTTTATTAGATATGTACAGATGCTAAAGGATTGAAAAAAATATATGTTTAATTGTCCCTTCAATTAATCTTGTTGGTAACATGCTGATTCTACTAATGGGGTGAGGTAAGTGCTTTTGGTAAACAAATGTTGACCATAAAGGATATTTACAACCCTGAGTGAGGTCAGTGCAGCAGTTCTTTGACAGATTGTTTGCATTCGTGCTGGTTTCTGACTGTGCAACGCATCCAAAGCAGCAATGACGTAAAATCTCCTCTCCGAACAAGCTGATAAAGATCATCTGACTTATGTGCAAGTGATGTGATTAAACCTGTTGTCATATAATCCATGGACGTATCGCGTACCTCACACTGCAGAAACAAAAAAAACAAAAATATAAGTTGTGAGTTTGGTGAGCACTGCAGTAATAAAAATACTATTTTTGGGGATAAGTAAAATATAGTCTGTAGATTTTACTGTTTGTACTTACTGGCACAACGCTGTGTGTAATCTTTGCAGCAGTTTATACTGCAGTTAGTATTGCAGTTGCAGCGAAAGCGAATGTTGAATTTCTCATTGCATCTCCCCTTACAGGAGGTTGAAGCTGCACAAATCAACATTAGTCAAACAAGTATGCTCTCTTAAGAGGGTATATACTGTGCAGGTGACTGAGAGAGTCTTACTTAGGCTGGCAGAGGAGCATGAGGTCGGGGGGTTGAAGGTGACAAATCCTGGTGGATTCTGCCCGATATTGTTTGTGATCCAAGTCTGATATCGAGACACGCGGGTGTAAACACCGGGAGAGTTGGGATCAGCACAACCATAACCCCAGCTGGTGATACCTGACTGAACCCACACTGTGCACTGCCTGCTCACCATTGGTCCTCCAGAATCCCCCTACAGAGAGAGACAAGATGAAATTTCCTTATCAAGACAGGTCAGTTTGTTGTGACAGGCCTTTGCCCCATAGAAGCAATAGAGTCCATGTGTTTCATGCACAGAAAAAGGACTGTCATTTTAACAGTAAAAGACTGTATACAGTAAAAATTTAATTAACAGTTTTTGCAAGGACAAAAATAATAAGTTATCCAACGATTTACAGTGAAGATATGTCCACACTTTCCCTGTTTTTTCATTGAAACCTTTTTAACTTATTTTTTTGTTATAATATGTTAATCAGCGTTTCTTTTTACATATTGTTAAATAAACATTTATTGCATTATTGTAGCGTTAACTTAATGTTGTTTTGTATTTCACCTGAATTTTTTTGGTGCTTGTCAGTGTGTTATAGAGGTTCAAAACAAATTTTAGTTCTTCCGTAATATATATTTTTAATTTGTTAAACTACTGGTGCTATGTAATTTGTTCTAAATAGACAATGTGAATTCAAAAAAATTATAATTCATTAAAAATTAATAATTGTTCAACCTGGCAGGTGTCTTTGCCTCCCTGGGTTAAACCAGCACATATCATGTTGTTGGTAACAGATCCAGGACCTAGAAGAGTATTGCATCGAGCATTGTCCACCACTGGAACCACGGTCTCCTGCAGGATCCCAGGAGCAGGTAAATTCACTGAACACCAAAAACACACACAACCATCTATTAGTGATGTTAGGAGCAATTATATACATTAATGAATGGGTTTGTATGTGTTTTTACCTCCAGGTTGAACATCTCCCCAGCCTGTGATCCAGCTGCTGGTGCCAGAAATGAAGACACTGCTCTGGTCCGCCAGACACACAGGTCTAATATAGTCGTTAAAGGTGACTGTGGAGGAGAGGCGGAGCAGAGCGATGTCATTGTCATTTGTGACGCTGTTATAAGCGGAGTGGACGGTTATTGTTCTCACAGTTCTACTGATTTCATTGGCATTGACTCCTTGCTGTGTCCTTCTTCCCAGATACACACGCAGACTGGATGCAGTGACACTGAAAACAATCAGAGTTAAAAATTAAAAAACACACTTTTTAATTTTTATAATATAGTAAAACTGTCACACGTGAAAGGCAGGACAAGTTAAAACCTTTCAATGCCAAAGGTTTTTTACATTGCATTCACATAAATCAGTTCTTTCTTTCTTTCATTCTTTTTACCTATTGAAACAAAAAACTTGCATGTAGGTGAGTCTTACTCAGATAAGCAGTGAGCAGCTGTCAGCACCCATTCATTGTTGACAAGGGAGCCTCCGCAAAAATGACCTCCATAGACAGGGCTGTGTAGACTGACCTGCCACGGCCATGAGCCCTCAGGTGTGTTCACACCACCAACAATACGAGTGTTTAGAGAAGACAGTCCACAAACTATGAGAAGGAGAAAGAGAGTTCGTTCACAGAAGAATTTCTACATTAAACTGTTTGACTTGATGGTGATATATTTAGAGTTCTTACCATTCAACTGAGAAAGTGAACCTGCAGAAGCAGAAATAAAGTGCACATTAGAATAAGTTCATCTTCATGTTTGAGCTGATTATGGTAGATTTGTTGTGCTAACTCGTGAGACTGAAAATTTGGAAAAACCTTTCTGGGCAAACTGGTTTAGTTACACACAATGAGCAATAAATAGACACGTTTTTCCCCAACCATTTAACAGTGACATTTGCCCCATGTCCTTCAAGTACATGCCCAGTAGGTGTGGCTTACAATGTAAAACATTTATAGGCTTCTGTAAGAAAAAGCAAGGAAGAATTATGTGTTTTAAAAATGTACTGGCGACCTAGTAAGAGAATTTGCATTTTTCTCACAGGGTTGTTCTGTAAACTATGAATGTACACTTTATTGATTTTAGCAGTAGTTTTCAGCCTGTACACGTTTTGTTTACTCAGTTTTTCATCAGATAATTTTAGCCTTTTGTGAGCATAATACTTGTTCCAAACACATTCCAAAAACTGCTGGCCACTAGTGTACTTCTGAGATGACACAAACCAACTTGTGAGAGTCATTTATTTGTGATTATACAGCAACCTGTTTAGTCTGATTGATGAGCAAATTACTTTTTATGAGTCGCTCTTTTGCTAAAACCTTTAAATGACTTATCAACCAAAGAGTTAGTTCAAATGAATCGTTCATATGAGTCAAGTTTCATGTCAGTGAGTCATTATTTCAACAAAGCCCTGAGGCTGCTCTTATGTGCCGCGCCACAAATAAAGCAAAATATATTCCCTCTTTTCTGTAAAATGTCTTTGTTCCCGGTTATCCTCATTTTAATAGATGTAGCATAAGACCTTACCTTTGGCAAATATGAAGAGGGTCAAAGTAATACATGTTAATTTCCACATCTTCACTAGCCGAATGGATGCTGGTAGTAACCTGGTTCACTGTGACACTTAAAATCCCTTTTATGTAGTGCTATAAGCCTCTCAAGTTGCTCTTCTTGTCTGTCACTCACCTGCCCACTGGTTTTCTCTTTATGCTCCACCTCCTTTTGTCACCCTCTTTCATTCTTCAAGTTTATAGTATGCACAGCAGTCAAGCAATCATAAAAAATCTGAGAATGAAAACATTTTGCAGTCGTGGTAAACGCAAACATTGTCAAAAAATGTCACACAGACAAAAAAAAGAGAAAAAAGACAAAAAAAAAGAGAAAAAAGACAAATGGAATGGCAGATGAAATTAAAACTTAAATGTCTTTGAATGTCAAAGGTTTTTACAGTATATTGTGATTCAAACATTAAAAACAGGCAGTGGCTATTTAAACTAAGTGCAAATAGCAATTAGATGCTATTTAGACTAAGTAAAAACAGCATGTTTTTTTAGCGACAAAGTGCAAATAGCGATATATTCCATTTACAGGATTATCTGCTATTTATACTACTTATTGCAAATAGTGAGTTATATGCACCTCGGTATTGTAGTACATTGGAAAACAGTATGCAATAACTTATTCAAATTCAAATTATTAAAGTGTTACTCCAACCCAAAATGAAAGTTTTCTCATTAATCGCTTATCTCTATGTTGAACCAAATCAGAAAAAGCTTTGTTTTTCTTCCGAACACAGTCTGAGATATTTTGGATGAACCTGTCCCACAGGCCCAGAAAAGTAAGAAATATTTGCCATTAGTGATTCAACCAAAAAGCTACAAAATATTTATACAATTTAGCACCCTGGCATCACCATAGTGCCATTTTATAATAAACCCCCTAGATCCATTCACTAAAATACTACACTCTGAACTTGTGTCTGATCTCAAAACTTTCATTTCATGGGGACTTTAACTGCTTGTCAAAAATAGTGTCACGTACCGGCTTGAAGTTAAACAGTGTTTTTTCTTTCTTTTTTTATTGTGCATTAAAGTCTCCTGCATGTAAATTATGGTGTATACAAAAGATTTAGATCTGTCACTTCTAAGATTTTGTAAATGATTATCAACAACCAAATATAATGTGAAACTAACTGGACCATGGACCATTTGAGAAAAGCAAGATGAGGATGTGAGCACGCTCAGGACAGTTGGACATTGAGATGAATCAGAGGTAAAAAACAATATAAATACTATTTATTTCATTTGTTTTGTCTGTTGTTTTTTGTTTAGTTTGTTTAGTCTCAAAAAGGCTGTGATTCTCATATACTTCCATTATATGAGTGACAGACTGCAACGACGTAAGTTTAAAAATCTTTGTTTGTTTTCTGCTGAAGTAACAAGGTCACCTACATTGTGAATGTCCCGGGGGTAAGCAGTTAAACATCCAATTTTCATTTTTGGGTGAACTTTCCCTTTAAGGTCTTTTGCCTATTTAGGGCAGATCTGAAATCAATAAACAACTAGGTAGAAACTAGGTCACTGAGCGCATGGGAAACAAACACACATGCACAGTCCTGACAGACACCAAGTGCATGTTTAAAATATTTGTGTTAGATTACTATTATTTTTGCCTTTTACAGTGTCTAGGATCTCTTTGATGTTTTTTGTGATTGATTAGTGGCTGTGAAGACATAATTAGTCTCTCGGGTTTCGTTCCACTTTTCTCATCTCTGACGAGTATATATAAGAAATCTTATATACACATTGCCAAAAGTATTGGGTCAGCCCCATCCTATGAACTGATCTACTGACCACTTTAGTCATTTTCATGAGTGCAAATCTTGATATTTCTGCAAATAATGATATTCTAGGGAATCGATCCAGTCAGTGTGGAAGAACCTAACTGGTCCGCAGAGAAAAAAGTCATAATGCCAGCCATCACCAAACACCAATGGCTTGTACATACACTGTACGGACAAAAGTATTTTCTTCTTTAGAACAGAAAAAGGCACTTCCAAAACTGTTGCAACAAAGATAGAAACGTAGTTCATGTGTTTACTAATTGTATTTCCATCGCTGTTGGATTTTTGGAAGTGTCTTAAATGATTGTATTGGCATGTCATTGGTGTTTGATGATGAGTTTTTTGGTGCAGGGTCTACACCAGAGGTGTCCAGCTGGCATTGACTTTGCTCTATGAGGACCAGTCCGGTTCTTCCACACTGACTGAATCCATCCTTTCTTTTTAACCTTGCCTTATACACAGAGGCTTTGTCATGTTAGAATATAATATTTATATACACACACACACCTGAACAAAATCTTAAGGCAGAGGGAAACATTACAAGTATTCGTATTTTATCCACATCTTGAAAGTTTATAACCATAGCCTAAAAAAGTTAAATCTGCAAAAACAATATGGCTTTCGTGTCATTGTCCTTTAGGCAGTTACACAGTCATGATCTCCTTGTTGAACCACACAAACAAGTGAGCACACAACACTTCGTCACAGGTTGAACTTAGCAAGCCTGAGAATTCGGGGCCAAAACAAATCTGAAGCACAATGATATGAAAAACAGATTTTAACTTTTTAAGGCCCATCTTAAACTTTTGGTCAGTGGATGAACAGCCTGTTTGAGTTTAAAAGTAATTTTTAATAATTTTTTAATAAAAAACTAGTTATGATCCACTATTGTGAAATATGAGTACTTGTAATGTTTCTCCCTGTCTTAAGATTTTGTTCCGGAGTGTATGTATATATATATATTAAAGTTTTAAATTAATAACAATAATTTGTAAAGAACATTAAACAATACATTTTTAAACATTAATTATTGTTCCATATGTCCAAATTGTAAAATTGTATAATACCTAAATATAAAATGCAAAGTGGATCAGATTTTAGTGAATTAGTTGCATAAGACTATGACTGTTGCTATTGAGTGGTTTGTGTTACATTACTCCTGTTGGATAGATTTATTACAGAAAAAGCCATAAAACAACAAAAACTGAAGTATTGCATGACATTAATGTTTATTGAAACTTAAAGAATTGCCCTCTTATTAGTCAGCAAAAAATCACAAATGAGAAAATAAATTTTAAATATTAGGTATTAGGTCACATTTTGTTTTTAAATAAGAAAGAAAAAAGTTGCCCGTGCGTCCAGTTAATGCTAGATTATTACATTTAATAGAATTAGAAAGAGAAAGACAAAAGAGACAAGGATTCTATTAATGGAGTGAGGTAATTGCTGTTGTTAAACATATGTTGAACATAAACAATATGTATTTACACTCCTGAGTGAATTCAGTGCAGCAGAATCTGTTTGCACTGGTGCTCATTTTTGACTGTGCAATACGTCCAAAGTGCCACTCAGATAAAATCTCCTCTGCAGAGGAAATCTACACTGTAGAGACAAAAAACAAAAAATTTAAGTTGAAAGAGTTACTTTTGATGTTTACTTTTTAGACATGCAAAGTATGTGTTTATTGTATGTATTATGTTTAATAAAGTAATTAATAATTACGTATTCAGGTATGAAAAAATGTATGCAGATCTGTACATTTGCATTTTAAAAAAGCATGTGGCAGTGATATCAAAGATTTTCAAGTAAGACACTTTAGAAAAAGAACTGGTAACACTTCACTGAACTTCACTAACAATCATGTATAGATTTGCTAATCAAGCATAATTGCAAAGAACTGTTAAAAAAGTAGCTTATAAAAATTACAGGCATCATTTGTTTGCAGATGCCAAATGATGTGATATTGTTTTTATGCACGAATTATTACTAAAAAAATGAATGTGTTTGTACTTACTGGCACAAAGCTGTGTGTAATCTTTGCAGCAGTTTATACTGCAGTTAGTATTGCAGTTGCAACGAAAGCGAATGTTGAATTTCTCATTGCATCTCCCCTTACAGGAGGTTGAAGCTGCACAAATCAACATTAGTCAAACAAGTATGCTCTCTTAAGAGGGTATATACTGTGCAGGTGACTGAGAGAGTCTTACTTAGGCTGGCAGAGGAGCATGAGGTCGGGGGGTTGAAGGTGACAAATCCTGGTGGATTCTGCCCGATATTGTTTGTGATCCAAGTCTGATATCGAGACACGCGGGTGTAAACACCGGGAGAGTTGGGATCAGCACAACCATAACCCCAGCTGGTGATACCTGACTGAACCCACACTGTGCACTGCCTGCTCACCATTGGTCCTCCAGAATCCCCCTACAGAGAGAGACAAGATGAAATCTATATTTACATTACTGGAGCTGAGCTTTAACCATTTATCTCATATCAGACAATGAGAATTCAAAACAGTAAATCTTGAAATGTGTTATACAGTAGCTGTACATGCATAGATAAAAAATTGATATATTTGTTGTACCTGGCAGGTGTCTTTGCCTCCCTGGTTTAAACCAGCGCACATCATGTTGCTGGTAACAGATCCAGAACCTAGAAGAGTATTGCATCGAGCATTGTCCACCACTGGAACCATAGTCTCCTGCAGGATCCCAGGAGCAGGTAAACTCACTGAACACCAAAAACACACACAACCATTAATTAGTGATGTTAAGAGGAGATGTATAAATGAATGAATGAGTCTATACACATTTGTACCTCCAGACCGAACATCTCCCCAGCCTGTGATCCAGCTGCTGGTGCCAGCACTGAAGACACTGCTCTGGGCCGCCAGACACACAGGTCTAATATAGTTGTTAAAGGTGACTGTGGAGGACAGCCGGAGCAGAGCGATGTCATTGTCATTTGTGACTCTGTTGTAAGCGGAGTGGACGATTATTGTTCTCACAGTTCTACTGATTTCATTGGCATTGACTCCTTGCTGTGTCCTTCTTCCCAGATACACACGCAGACTGGATGCAGTGACACTGAAAACAATCAGAGAGATTGAATATGAGAAACTAGAAAAATATTAAATAATGTATACATTTTTAGGGTCTTTTACGCCGTGGGGACCTTTATATAATTTTGTTTACAGATTATCATTATAATGAAAGAGTTTTGTTTAACATTTTTTACTTTGTTAAGTGGTCGCTAATTAAAAACCTTTCTAAAGATATATTTGTGACAAAACCAGCCTTAGGTCCCTGGGGTATAGACTTGATTTTAACACGTATCTACACCGAATGCAACAAATGTTGTGTCGCAACAGCTAGACTGTCTATATTTTCTACACAAAGTAATTCAGCAGGGGCAGGGATCCCCATCCCCCCATACAAATCACACCCTGCGTATAACTAATGGTCAAGGTGATTCGTAGTACCCGGTTGAGCCTGTGTTATTCATTTTACCAGTTGTTATCTGGGATTATTACACGGCTTTGTGTAATACTGGATTCTGTTCAGTCCCACATTCCAAAGTTTGTTATTTTCAGATAACAAGTGGTTAAACTAATAACACAGGCTCATCCGGGTACTTCAAATCATCATGACTTGTTAATAATTACTTCACTCCGCTGATTGACACACAGTTTGATTTTTAAATGTGCATTATGTGGTTGTAGGCACTAACCAGACTGTGCTGCATTCTATGACACAACTGATACAAGTTTTAAATGATTTTCAATGGTTGCTTTGTTGCGTCCAATATAGACAGACATTAGCTGTGCCAGCGCTGCACAACATTTGTCACATTTGTGTAGACAGGGTGTTAAAACGCTTAACCAAGAGTTTAAATGGAAAATAGAAAAACATGCAGATTATGACACACATGACGCAAAGGATCTCAACAAGGTAAGAAAGATATTTCAACTCTGATTAATGTTTTGTCTAATTATTTACTTTTGTGGCAGGAAGCCATGTAATAAGTGGGATAATGTACATCTGGCAGGCTGTTCAAATGCATTCAAATGTAGTAAAGTGTCAGTTAAGTAATGTAAAGAGGTACCCGGGATGATGTCAAGCATGACAAAATATCTCATGTTTACATCTTATCTACATTTAAAAATCTTACCCAGGCAAGCAGTGAGCAGCTGTCAGCACCCATTCATTGTTGATTAGGGAGCCTCCACAAAAATGTCTTCCAGAAGTGTGCAGACTGACCTGCCAAGGCCATGAGCCCTCACGTGCATTCACACCACCCACAATACGAGTGTTTAGAGGAGCCTGTCCACAAACTATGAGGAAGGCAGACGGTTTACATAAGCATTTCTACATTTTAGATTTTATGTCTTTAGAACAAAAGGAGATCTTACCATTCAACTGAGAAAGTGAACCTGCAAGGGTAGAAATAGAGTGTACATTAGAGCACTTTCATTTTTATATTTTTAATAAATAATTACAACATTATTGCACTAATAATGGTTAGTTAAAACCATGACTTCTATTTACACACATTACCATAAAAGTTTGGAATATGTTTAAAAAATATATATATATTGCTCTTATGCTTTTGAAGGACTGGAGTACTGCCTGCTGAAAATTCATCCTTTTCATGATAATACATTTTTTAAAATATAGTGAAACTTTAGAGAAAATATAGAAAACAGTTGTTTTAAATTGTAATATCTGTTTTTAACAGTACTTTTTCCCACACATTGCAAAAAATCTCAGTTGCTCCAAACTTTTGACCAGTAGTATATTTCTGACATGATACATCACAGCGGTTTTTCCTGTGCTCATCACATGCTTCATGGATATACAAGAACTGGCTCATAAGAGTAGTTTCTTTGTGAATATGATTATACAGCAACCTGTTTAGTCTGACTGATGATCAAATGATTCTTACGAGGTGGCTCTTCAGATGAAACTGTTAAAATGACTCGCTAACCCATGAGTTAATGGTCAAATGAGTTCATCGTTCATACCTACATGATACTGAACTCCAAGTTTCATGTCAGTGAGTCATTATTTTAACAAAGCCCTGAGGCTGCTCTTATGCACTGTGCCACAAAGAAGGAAAAAACATATTCTCTGTTGTTCTGTATAATGTCTTTGTTCACAGTTCTCCTCACCTTAATAGATGTAGCATGAGACCTTACCTTTGGCACACATGAGAAGGGTGAAAGTGACGCACGTTATTCTCCACATCTTCACACAGTCCCTCTGTTCTATAGCAGAATGGATGCTGGTGTTTAATTTGGTCCTCTGAGACTCTTACAACCCCTTTTATATAGTTCTATAAGCCTCTCAAATTTCTCTTCTCGTCTGTCACTCACCTGCCCTCTTCTTTTCAATGCTCCTCCTCTTTTTTTTTTAATCATCCTCTTCAAAAACTTTTTGGTATGCCCTGCCAAGCACAATTAATTCACTAACATTTGCACAATTTTGCAGTTAGTCATTGTTAATTCATTGCATGTATGTTTGTAGGGTCATGATGCAAACATTAAGGTCATTGTTAGAGAATTCGCACATATTGTTGTACTGTAAATAATGAATTGATAGCTTTTTTAGTCAGTTGATACCATGGTATCTGGGTTCTTTTTTTCAGAAAATTTTGAACTTGACCAACAAATTAATTTGCAAGAAAAAAACATTCTTCTGTGGAATGGCAAAAGAAGCTGAAACTTAAATGTCTTTGATGTCACAAAAACAAATAAAAAGCATGCAAAACATGTAGTGTGGCATGAATATAATACCCTTTAGAAACCAAGACACAGACAATGTGTTACGTACTGTCAGATAGCAGCCAAATTACTCATTACAAAAGCCATAGGTGAGTCAGTGTGTGTGTGTGTGTGTGAGTCTTTTACATTTTATAATGATAAGATGACTGAAATCAGCCAAAGTCAAACGTTAGCTGTAAAACTGCAATGATTCTTTAGCACAGGGACAGCAATTTGCGTTTTTAAAAATATCTGTGGTAGATTTATGCTTGGCCTTTATCTAGGATGTCTTTGATGCTTTTGTGATTGTTTAGTGGCTGTTTAAACATGATCAGTCTGGCTCTCAGGTTTCTCTCCACTGCTCTCACCTCTAACATAATTATGATGGCGCGACATTACAAATCTCAAGATCCGGCAAAGTAAAGAATACAGAATCCTGAAAGTCTTAGTTTGCCTTATTGTATGGTCTTTAAATTTGCTCATTAATCAGAGATCAGAAGGCATCAGAATACTAAATATAGAACACATCAAACAGCGAATTACTTGATGTTTGTCAATCAGATCAACTATTATTTAGGTTCTTTCGTCAAGGGCAAAAGGACAAAACAGGATTTTAAGCTTGATGACTTTACTTTTTTTGGTCTCATTTTACTTATTTATTAAGGTTACTTTCAAATGATTTTAAAAACCACCGGTTTTAATTTATTTAAACTCAATAAAACATGTCAAGTAAATGTGTATTCTTTTTTTTTTCAATACAAGAATTATTAATTCCACATTTTTTTTTTTAATAATTTTTTTTTGGTTTGGATTTTACAAATGAGTAAAGCATAGCAACTTAATTTTTAAAGATACTTTTTCTTGATATCAAGGAAAGTTATATGTATCAATAGCATGTTACTGAATAAATTAAAACAAGGTGTACATTTTTAAAAACTGTTCACTTGTCACATCTCTTTCTTAACCTGATTTAATGCTTTTATTACAGCTGCATATAATTTTATTTACTCAAAACTATTATTTCAAATCATATTTGTAATATACACTGACAAACTCTGGTTTAATTAACAGAACAGTATGATCTTTTTATTTAACAATCAGTTATTTATCTAGCAAATATGGCAAGGCACATGTTTCAAATCACCCTGGTTTCCGAATTAAAAATGGCAGTGGCTATTTGCTCTAAGTCTAAAAAGCAATTAGATGCTATTTACACTAAGTGCAAATAACCATGTATCCTATTTACTCTAAGTGAAAATAGCGGCATTTTTGTGACATGCTATTAGTGCAAATAACTATACATTCATTTACAATATGTAGTAGGATTTTCTGCTATTTATACTACTTATTGTAAATAAACATCAAACAAAACTGCCTTCTATTTTACATTTTCAAAAACCTTTTTGTCTGATTTTAAAGTTAGTTTTTGCCTAAATTACACACACATAAATTTAAACAAACACTTCTGGATACAATTTTGGTTATAATGTAAAATACATATCTTACTGTATTTTATTTCAATAGGCCTATATTTAGTTGTACATTTTGGAATGTGCACACATATAGCTCTAGAAATCTATGAATGTACTGCACCAATTAATTTACTGATTAATATAACCCAGTTGGATTAAATGATACACAAATTTGTCTGATGATTTAGGCCTAATTGTACAAGAAGATATGCAAAGGCAAGGCTTGATAGTTTTAGCATTATAAAAGTCAGTTATGTGATTATAAGTAACACTGATGAAAAAAGCATATTATGTCATTTGTTTTATATAATTAAAATATGCTGAAGTGTTAAGGAAAAAAGGTGCATTTTTATTATCGGTTGCGTGATCGGTATTAAAATATTAATATATTTATATTTATATAAAAAATTCTAAATGCAAAAAAAATAAAATAATAAATAACATTGTAATTTACTTGCATAAAGCAGCAGCATGATAAAGCAGCAGTAACACATTATTAATTCATACCTGCATTTTTAAATCTCACTGCAAAAATAACACGTCAAAATCATCTTTAACATTAGAAGGACTCATAAACCAGTGTTAAACAACACTGCATAAAGATGAAGTTTTGGATTATGTGCCAAATTATTTTGCAGAAATGGCAGGTGTGACCAAGCGCCTAAAGCTGTTGATCAGAAGTATAGTGTGTGAAGGAATGATAATCACTACCATGGCTAAGAGCAAGGAATCTTTCAGGTTGCTCCAGGGGAACTTTATGTTAAGTCAAGAATGCAATTGCTTTGAATAAAAGCATCTTCTAAATAACTACTGTACTGGCTT
>JAUYWG010000039.1:13399951-13419533 GCA_034779775.1 Enteromius afrohamiltoni | reverse complement strand
ATGGACATATTTTGGACAAATATCGATTTGAGTTAAAAGCATTTTTCAATTTTACCTGTATATTATTTTAAAGCATTCTGGTATAAAAAACCTAACTGGAAATTATTTTGTGCATATTTTGTAAGAATGTTGTTAACTATGGAACAAAACAGTTTTTGGTAATCATCTATGGAGGTAGATAGAAACTCCCTTTAAGTCCATGCAGTTTCTAGAATCTTTTTTGTTGCAAGTGCTGTGTATTGGTAATCTTTGGAGGATAAAATACTTGCATAGTGGCAAAAAATAAGGCTTTATTTTATGTTAACTTTTATGTTAAATTGATTATATCCATTCTTATGTATAAAATAAAATTTGATGTAATAAGATGTATTAAATATATGTATATATATTCTAACAAAATAGCCATAGCCTAAAGCTTTACAAATCTTGGTACTGAGTCACCTCTAATGAATGCCCCAGACTTAATTTGCTTGCAACTTCCTTATAGACCATGAATCATAAATGTTTCTTAAAAGCACCTCCCTTTCTGAGTAAGTCATTTATCCTTTTCTCCAAACTTTAATAGCTATTGTAGTAAAAAGGCCGTCCTTTGTGGCTAGTGGGTTTACTGTAAGTGAGCTGTAGTGATGATTTATTATATCCTTGTTCCTAGTTACCTTGAAATAGAACACAGCATCAGTATTTACTGATGTTTAGCCTATTGAAGTTAAACTGGTTTATTTTTTAAATATGGTCGTGTTTTCAATAATGGTACACCTACTTAATTTCCTAAACATTTCCTAAATGTGTTTTAGGTGACCTTGTTACACATTTTAGTACTGAGTAATATTATTTACTATATGGTTAGAGTTATGATTAGGTTTTTGTTTTTATGGTTACTTGCATATGATTACACATAATTAATTGTTATTATAACAGTAAGTACCTGTAACGTGTAACAAGGATACTTTAATATAAAGTGTTAGCATTTCATAGCCTTTAAGCTGTGCTCTAAACAACAAACTAACTCCTTCCACAGAAAATGTTGTGCATGTATATTAATAACCAATGACTTTTAGATGTATTTAATGTTTTAATATACCAGGATATTCTTATAAACCAATATAATCTTAATGAATATAACCGGCTATATGCTCAGCTGAATTTTTCACATTTTGAAAAACAAACTTTTTTTCACAAAAGGTTTTAATAAAAACTTGTGAGGTTTTGCAAATGTAAAAAACACCGCCTCCTGTTGGTGTAATTTATTACAGCAAGAGACTTCACAAGTAAGATGATGCAATGTATTTATTTCATAATTTCAAAGGATACAGATTACATAGGAGACTCAATTTAAATACAATTATTTGTACTTTCTATATAAATTAATTTAAATATTTTTGTTTATATATGTCATAATAAATAATATGTTTATTTGACATACAGATATGAATTTAAAGAAATCTTTAGCCTTAATAGAACAATTGAGTTTAAATGTTGATAATTTGGGGCTGATTTAAAGAATATTTCTTCTTATAGCTGAACAGTACTTGCACAGCTTATAGAATTTAAAAAAACAAGAAACTAACACACACACATATATATAGAGAGAGAGAGACAGAGAGTGCGAGAGGAGGTGAGACGTGTAGAAGCTTAGTCCATCCAAAAATTACCATCTGTGATTCCCTGCAAAAACAGAAAAACAAACAAAGCTGAAGGACTTCTGTTTTTTTAAGATACTGCTGGAGTAATTTACTGACTACTTAGGGTTACATAGATTATTATTTCAAAACTATAAACATGATAAACAGTATTCAGTATTCAGACTTACCGCATTGCTTTTCATAATCCCTACAGCAATTTCTATGGCAGCCAGGATTGCAGTTGCAGCGGTTGCGGATGTCAAATCTCTCACCACATCTCTTGCGACAAGTTATTGAGGCTACAGCAAAAAAAAAATAAAAAATGAAAACATTCAAACAAGCAGAGAATTAAGTAGTATTAAGAAAACATAAGTGTCTACAGCTGTGTGAAAGAGTTACACTGATTGGGTGGAGGTCTGAAATGAGCTGTTGGTTTTGGAGTAGAGGAAACGCGTGAGGTAGTTGACGTGGTTGAGGTAGTGGAAACAGGCGATTTAGTAGAAGCAGGCGAGGTTGTAGAAATAGCCTGGCATGGGCTTGAAGTGTTGAAAGTGATAAATCCTGGCGGGTTCTGGCCAACGTTGTTGGTGATCCAGCTCTGATACTGTGACACGCGGGTGTAAACACCGGGAGAGTTGGGATCAGCACAGCCATAACCCCAGCTGGTGATACCTGACTGAACCCAAACCGAACACTGCTTGCTCACCATTGGACCTCCAGAATCCCCCTACAGAAATATATTATATATTATATTATATTATATATCTCATATTTCTTTGAAAAATATATAAGAAGAACACTGCAAAAAATGCTTTTTGAGCCTTTTTGTGTCCTGTTTCCGGCCCAAATTTCTAGGAATTCTTAAATCAAGAAGGATTTTTGAAACAAGAAATGTTATTGTCTTGTTTTTTAACAAAAAGCTGTTTTTTACTTAAAACCAGCTAAATAATAAGCCTGTGGGATAAGCAAAATAATCTTGTTTTCTTTTTGAAAAAATATAGCAGATTATTTGGCAAAAAGTCACTTTGAAAATGAAATAGTATTTTTTACTTTCCTGGAAAATCCTTGATTTAAGGATATTTTGGCTAACAACAAGACAAAAAATCTAGGCTAGAAAAGCATTTTTTTGTTGCTATGAATGGTGACTTTCAGATTCACTGCATGTTTTGGAATGGTTGTTTTACCTGGCAGGTGTCTCTACCTCCCTCAATTAAACCAGCACATATCATGTTGTTGGTAACAGATCCAGAACCCAAAAGAGTATTACATTGGTCATTAGCCACCACTGGAACCATAGTCTCCTGCAGGATCCCAGGAGCAGGTAAACTCACTGAACACCAAAAACACACACAACCATTAATTAGTGATGTTAAGAGGAGATGTATAAATGAATGAATGAGTCTATACACGTTTGTACCTCCAGACTGAATATTTCCCCAGCCTGTGATCCAGCTGCTGGTGCCAGGAGGGAAGACGCTTTTCTGGTCTGCCAGACACACAGGTCTGATATAGTCATTAAAGGTGAGTGCGGAGGAGAGGCGAAGCAGAGCGATGTCATTGTCATTTGTGACGCTGTTGTAAGCGGAGTGGACGATGATGGAGATAACATTTCTGCTGATTTCATAGGTATTGACTCCTTGCTGTGTTCTCTTTCCTAGGTACACAAGCAGATCGGATGTGCTGACCCTGAAAACAGATAAAAGTGAAGAAAAGAAAAGAAAACAGCCTCAGAGCCTGGTTTGAATGACTAGTTGAATACTAATGTGAATCTTACCCAGGTAAGCAGTGGGCAGCTGTCAGCACCCATTCACTGTTGATGAGGGAGCCTCCGCAAAAATGACCTCCGAAGTTGGAGCTGTGCAGACTGACCTGCCACGGCCATGAACCATCAAATGCATTCACACCGCCCACAATACGGTTGTTTAGAGGGGCCTGTCCACAAACTATGAGAAATAAAGAGGTGATTGTTGTTTTGCACATTTCAGTTTAGAAAAGTTTAAATCTTAATAATGAGACAAGCTCTTACCATTCAACTGAGAAAGTGAACCTGCAGTGGAAGAGACAGAGTCATCATAAACTAGGACCATAGAAGAAACATATACTGCTGATGAAGCTTCTACCTTAATCAAGTAAAAGTGCTTACCTTGAACACATAAGAGCAGGGCCAAACTGACACACGTTAGCCTCCACATCTTCACAAGCCGTCTCTTCTCTTGCTGAATGGATGGAGATGGTGAGTTTGGTTCTCTTGGCTCTTACAAGCGCTTTATATATCCATGTCTCCAGTCTCTGCATGTCACTCATCTAATTACTCTAATGTAGCACTAATCCATTTTTACTATTGTTTTTTGCTCCTCGCCTTGTTTTCATAATGCAGACCTGATAAACATGCATTCTAGAACTAAGTTTACTAAATATGCAAGTTTTGTTTTCAGAGATTTTAATAATCGAACAGGGTGTTTATAGTTTAGCCAAAAATGCATTATTTACTAAACCTCACATTGATACAAACCTGTTTGACTTCAAACAGTGGAACTGAAAAGCAAATGTTAGGAATGACACAGCACTGCATGGAAAAAAGGACAAAATATCATTTTCAGTATTTGGGTAAATTATTACTTTAAGAACTATGGAAACTTGATTTATATATATATATTTTAGATTTACAATAAAATATAAAGAATAAATGGCAAATGATTATGCTAGAAGTTGAAACAAATAGCCATGCTTACAAAAATAATAGTAATTACATTTAGATTCCAGTGAAAGTGATTAAATATTTAGTTTTTCCACTTACATTGACTTTTTGTAATTCTGGAATAATTAATTAAATGAACTAAAATAAACATTTGCAATTTAGTAGGCAGTTTAATTTCAGATATGAAAATGCAGAGCAACGTGAGAGAATGTGAGCGTTTTATTTAGAGGAGACATCATCTGTCACCACACAGCCATTAAGCTAAGCTTAGTTTATCTGGATTTGTGACACACAGGGACAAAAAAAGGTGTTGGCGAAACACACAAGGACAAAAATTACAGTATTTGTCAGCTTGAGACAATAATAAGACACTAATTATGACTTGAAGGCAGCATGAGGCAAAATGAAATTTTATAGTGTCACTGTAAATTTGTAACAGAGGGCAGGTGAATCAGTGTCGCGACTGTAGAATTCCAGCTATTTCAATTTAAGTTTTTCAAAATGAATCGTGAAGTTCAAGTAATAACTATCATTCTTCTAAGTGTTTAGTCATTTCAGAAAACAAGCAAGAAAAACTATGTATATTAGCTGATCAACCTTTTTATAAATATTCATTTGAATGTCTAAATATAATTATCTTTCACCCTTTTTCTTTTTGTCTGTCCATCTAGTAAATATATATGTTTAAACAAGTGTTTGTTGAAAATATACTGATTTGAAGTGACGTGATTTATTATAATTATATAATCTTTAACGTTATTATAACTACCTGGATGTAGAGTATACACACTTACTATTAGGTCAAACAGCAATAAATTATTACATAACATGGACATCCTGTCTGGTTTATAGAGATTAATAAAATGTCTGGAAAAAACTTTGCATGTAATATGTTAAGAAGAAAATTTTGTTCTAGAATGCATGTTTAACAGGTCTGCATTATGAAAACAGGGCGAGGTGCAGAAATTATATTAAAAATGGATTAGTGTGATATTAAAATATTTGGACAAATGGCAAGCAGAGGCTGGAGACATGGATATATAAAGTGCTTGTAAGAGCCAAGAGAACCAAACTCACCATCTCCATCCATTCAGCAAGAGAAGAGACGGCTTGTGAAGATGTGGAGGCTAATGTGTGTCAGTTTGGTCCTGCTCTCATGTGTTCAAGGTAAGCACTTTTACTTGATTAAGGTAGTAACTTCATCAGCAGTATATGTTTCAGCTATGGTCCTAGTTTATGAGGGATAATTTCATTTAATTAATTAGTTAGGGGTTGTCACACATAGCTAGATGTCCATAAAATCTTTCCTATTTAATGTGTGCTACTCTGTCTCTTCCACTGCAGGTTCACTTTCTCAGCTGAATGGTAAGATTTTGTCTTGTTCGTCATATATATACGGATCATTTTCAGCTTTACAGAATTGCACATCTGCCTATTTCTTTTATAGTTTGTGGGCAGGCCCCTCTAAACAACCGTATTGTTGGTGGTGCGGATGTTTCTGAGGGCTCATGGCCGTGGCAGGTCAGTCTGCACAGCTCCAACTTCGGAGGTCATTTTTGCGGAGGCTCCCTCATCAACAGTGAATGGGTGCTGACAGCTGCCCACTGCTTACCTGGGTAGGATTTACTTGAATAGGCAAATGCATTTGTTTTTATTATTAGATGTATGTATTTGTTTTCTCACTTTTCTTTGACTGTATTTAGTGTCACTGCATCCAGTCTGCGTGTGTATCTGGGAAGAAGGACACAGCAAGGAGTCAATGCCAATGAAATCAGCAGAAATGTCACTACGATCATTGTCCACCCCTCCTATGACAGGACCACAAATGACAATGACATCGCTCTGCTCCGCCTGTCCTCTGCAGTCATCTTCAATAACTATATTAGACCTGTGTGTCTGGCGGCCCAGAGCAGTGTCTTCAGTGCTGGCACCAGCAGCTGGATCACAGGCTGGGGAGATGTTCGGTCTGGAGGTACAAATGTGTATAGACTCATTCATTCATTTATACATCTCCTCTTAACATCACTAATTAATGGTTGTGTGTGTTTTTGGTGTTCAGTGAGTTTACCTGCTCCTGGGATCCTGCAGGAGACTATGGTTCCAGTGGTGGCTAATGACCAATGTAATACTCTTTTGGGTTCTGGATCTGTTACCAGCAACATGATGTGTGCTGGTTTAATTGAGGGAGGCAAAGACACCTGCCAGGTACAAAAACATACTGTGTATCTGAAAGTCCACTTGGTTCTTCTCAAAGCACTCAGTTGAATATTGAATTGCACTTAAAGAATATTCTTCAAAGAAAAAAACTCTCCTCTGTCTTTGTGTAGGGAGACTCTGGAGGTCCAATGGTGAGCAAGCAGTGTTCGGTTTGGGTTCAGTCAGGTATCACCAGCTGGGGTTATGGCTGTGCTGATCCCAACGCACCTGGTGTTTACACCCGCGTGTCACAGTATCAGAGCTGGATCACCAACAACATTGGCCAGAACCTGCCTGGTTTTGTGACCTTCAACCCTGCAAGCACATGCCAGTCTGGTTCTACAGCCTCACCTGCTTCTACTACATCAGCCACTTCTACAACTTCCCTAACTACTACTACTACCACCCAAAAAACTTCTACTACCTTAAGACCAGCAACTACAACTCTTTTACCCAGTTATGGTAACTCTTTTTCATGCTCTCTACCTATATATACTGAAAGGGACAGTCCAACCAAAAATTATAATTCTGCCATTACTTAATCCCTATTTATGTAATTGAAAACCTAAATGCATTTGCTATTCTGTAAGAAAGGATGTTGTTACCTAAATAGTTTTGGGTACCATTGACCTTCTTTCATAAATTGTCATTAACACTACTTCTCTGCATAATGCTCGATAACCTCTTTTTGTTATAGCCTCAACCTCTTGTCAAGGAAGATGTGGTGAGAAATTTGACCACCGCAACCGCTGCAACTGCAATCCTCATTGCTTCGTTAACTGCTGTGCAGATTATAGAAAGTTATGCAGTAAGTCCAAATACACTGTTCATAATTCTGAAACAATCCAAAAATGATTACAATTCTGAATTCTATAGTTTTAAAGTCTTTAGCTTTGTTTGTTTTTGTGTCTCCACAGGGTATTCGTAGATAACTCTTGGCTGGCAGGATTCCTCTGAATGGCTCACCTGTACTATGTTTTCAGTTTGTTTATACATTTTGTGCAAACATTTCATGCATCAAGTACAGGTTAAACAATGTAATACTTCCCTTAATTTCTTCAAAGAGTATGTGTGATGAAAGTCTAATTTTTCTTCTCTTAAGAGTAATGATTTATTTATTGTGTTTTGGTGTCAAAATTGTACCTAAAAAAAGTAATATTAATTTTATGGAACATACAGAATCTTATGAGTACAATATATGATAGCATAACTTGATAATATAATTTGTATCTTGTTTGTAAACTGTGTTGACTAAATAAATACTTTGCATCAAATGACTTGTAATGTATTTTCTGTTATAAATCATACAGAGGTGGATTAAATGTTTGTGTAGATTCATAGTACAAAATACATGCCTCTACAACTATGCTACATATAATAAAGTCATGAAACACTGCTCAATACATATAAAACATTTTTTTTAAATAATCATACAAAAAAACCCATCAGATTTGGATATGTAAAACTGGTATGCAGAAATTATATAATAAATTAACTGATAAAATGACCATCAGGGTGTGTAAATTACAGAATTTGTCTACCTATTTCTTGTATGTTATGTAACAAAAGACAAGCATGAACCCTAAATGAAGTATTTTGTATCGAAGTAAAAAGGTGTTATGACAACATTAGGTACTACAAGACGATAAAAAGATAAACAGAAAAGTTAAATAAGTATATGTATATGTATGTTTAAAATATATATGCTATTTTCTTTTCAGTTTTGCTGTTGCGCTTACAGAAAAAAATAATAAAAGTTTTCCCGGCCTCACAAACTTCTAAAAAATGGTCTCGTGCCTGCAAGCGAGGGTGTGATGCTCGCCTGCCTGCCCCCCGTGACAAATCCCTGACGCCTTCATCCGGGACTCTTCCACCAGACCACTCTCCAACATGGCGGCGTCAGGTGAGAATAATGCGCTCTCGCGGTCTGCCTCATTTGTAGGCTTCTTTGCGGAACAGCTCCAAACAAGTTTGTGGAGCACTCTTGGGTTCAAGTGTAAGGGTTGTAGCACTCACTGTATGCGTTTTTCGAAACCCGCATAGCTAAAATACTGGGGAAATACACTGGAAACATGAAGGATTAGTTGTATTGGGGAAGCCTTATGCTCAAATGAATTAGCCAGTTTGCTAGCGGCCAAATCGTGTGCCTCGTATATCTTGATATCCTCTGGAGTTTTAGGGACGGAATTTCGCAAACGGGTATACGGATGTTTTAATGTGGGTGGTAACTTAGTTCAATAGGTTAATGCACAAATAGTTTTTATAGCATTGTAAATAAAAGCGCCTGAAGTTCAGTGCTAATAACCCGTGCCTGACGCGCATGCGCAGTACGATCCAGAGGAGGGACCGGCGAGGTCACCACGTGCGTAGAGCCATGGACATAGAGCTAAAATAACATTAGACTTTCTCTCATCTCTTTTTAAAGAACCGCGGTTATTTTCCTGATTTTGATTTACTTGTGGCCGGTTTTAGTTATAAATATATGTCCACCAAAAAGATCGAGGTTTTTTTAAGTGCAGTTGCATCGCTACGCCTGTAGGAGTGTATTATTTTGTGTCGAGTCATTGAATCATTTAATAATTAATTCGATTAAAATCGGGTTATTCATAACCAAAACATTTCGTATCGTTCTGTATTAAAATATACGTGTCAAAAGTTCTGCAAAAGCACTTGGTTAAGCATCCTGTATATATAAATAATAACTTAAGTTAAGTTAAGGAGTGTTTCCAAGGCTTATACCACCAGCTAGCTAGATCTACAGAACTTATGCACGTACTGCTCTTATCTTTTTGAATGGAGATAGACTGAATTATCTTAAACTGTTTGTTAATGATACATCTGAATGACATTTCAGATCAATAGTAAGATTTGAGCGTGACACCAGTGGCATCATAAATTGTGCTTCTGAGCAGCTAATGCATATACAAGTTTTAGAGTAATCAAACATAATGTGAGTGTGTCTTATGCCACCTTTTTTCTTCACATTGACTGTATAGTGCCGTTAATGCATCTTTTGCACAAGGTGTGAAATTCTTCACTGGTGAAAGCTATAAGCATCTGTTCTGGGTTTCATGTAATTTAATGGCTAATAGTGTTAACATTGTTTTAACTGGAAATCCCCTACAAGTGTAATGACAATTCACAGTTAAAGCAAGCAGGTTTTAGTCAATAAAGGGTGAGATCATGTCTTTTGAATAAGCCTATCTGTTTTTTGCATAGTCATGCTTATGTATGTTATCTGTGTCACCATGTGCCCATCTGGGGTGGGGATGTTCAAACATTCTTCTTTTAAATGTTAATGGTGGAATTGACCCTTGCTGTTTTCCAAAAGTATCTTATTGTAAACGTTTCCTCCGTGCACATGCTGCTTTGTTTTGAGTTTGTAATACTTCATCAATATCATAACTCTGACCCGATCTTCTGGTGAAATTACTTTTCTGATGTAGTATGCTGAATTTCTCCAATCATTTTGTCCATTCAAAGTATACTAAAAATTAATAGTAAAATTGACTTTTGTCATTTACTCACCCTCAAGTTGTTCCAAGCTACTATTAACTTTTTGGTTCAGCATATTTATCAAGTAATGAAATGCCTCAGTTTTGTTGTTCTCATAGCCTTTGTTTTTCTTAATTAGCTAAGAAGAATAAGAAGAAGGGCAAGACCCTGACCCTGAATGACTTCCTTGCGGATGATAAAGGTGGCAGTGCACCCCCCAGTTACCCCAGCGCAAAGACCACCAGCTGGGCAGACG
Source organism: Enteromius afrohamiltoni (assembly GCA_034779775.1). Taxonomy (NCBI): domain Eukaryota; kingdom Metazoa; phylum Chordata; class Actinopteri; order Cypriniformes; family Cyprinidae; genus Enteromius; species Enteromius afrohamiltoni. Next base: position 13,409,266 of record JAUYWG010000039.1, on the reverse strand, counting down.
AGACCGATGACTTGGACGGAGATGGTGAGTCAAGGCTGGAATGCACTACATGAATTTAAAAATCTGAAAAGGTCTGTTGCTAGGAGACTTATGACAATTGAAAACAATAAGATCGGCTCAAAATATGAAAACATGAAATCTTCTGACTGGATGGAATCATAGTCTGAAGTAGGGCTGCATGATATGGGGCAAAAATCTTTTCTTTTTTTTTCTTTTTTTTTGAGTTTTGTGATTTTTTTAAAAAAAATATGATTACCAACACATTTCAGGTTTGCTGTGCATGTGTGTAGGGCTCAAAATTTTTGCCATTTTGTGATTCTGTCTCAATGTGATTATAAAATAATTAAAAAAGAATTAGTATTATTATTGTAAGTAGGCATTCTGACGGCATGATCTTATATAAAAATATCATGGTTTCATTATTATTATTTCATTAGTATTACATGCCATGGGCGTGTTTTTGGTACCCAAAAATTTCCATACTTTGTCTTCTCTGACAGGGGAAAAAGTTTGAGGGATTCAATATCATTACGCTATTAGCTGTACAGAACTGAGGGAGTCATGCACTCTCTGTCTTTGACGACACATAAAAAACTGTACACCACTGGAACGGTGTGAGAGGAAATTTTAGTGGTTTCGAAACCGTGACTTTTTTTTCAACCACCGTATACCTTGAAACCGGTTATTGTATTTTATACATGCATATAATGTGTGGTAATAATATAAGTTATTGAAAAAAATTAAAATAAATCATACTCATAATATTTCTTTTACTATCATTTTAAAGTGAAATATTATGAGTATCATTTATTTAAATTTATATATATATATATAAATAATAATTTTCATTGCAACTTAAATGTACAATAATGTAGTAGTAGTAATAATATTTTTTATTATTAAAATCGTAAAAAACATTGAATTGAAATACAGTTAAAAGAAATCTGTATAAAACTGGATTTTTTTTTTTCTAAATACTGTTATTTTACAACTTATGCAATGTATGATGCTAATAGTTATGGATGTCTTAATGTTTTTAATTTAATTAAATCATCAGACGAGTATGGAAAAAGACTGTTTGTACATGTTGCATTCCCAAATGCATATCAAAGTGCCTTAAATTCAAATGCAGTGATGGGGTTTGTGTAGAGCAGGAAATATTGTGGGTTAACCCCAACACAATTTTTTTTTTTTTTTTTTTTTTAAATAAATGTGCAGCTCTAATCTGAAGCTACAAGAAGTTTAAGGCCCAGTTTCACAAACGGGGCTTAGCTTAAGCCAGGACTAGGCATTAGTTAAATTAAGATATTTAAGCAACTTTTACAAAAATGTCTAATAAGATATATTATATTAAATATTACAGGTGAGAATCTTAACACAGAACAATGACACTGACATGTTTTAAGATATATCAGAGCAAGATATTTTCATCTGAGACAGCTCAAACTTGCAATTTAGTCTATCTTTTTTATTTTAGGACTAGCTTAAGCCTTGTCTTTGAAACTGGGGGTAAATGTATCAATCATGAATTGCTGAATTTTTTTGTGATTTTTCCAAGAACGTAAAACAAGTCAAGAGTATTCTAGCCTTAAGGCGGCAAAATGCTAGTCTTGATACAATGTAAGATACAATGCACTATGAGGATCCAGGCAATAAAATCATATTCTCTGATGGTTAAATTCAATTCTCCTCCTCCTCTTTAGTCTCAACTTCCTGGCATACTGAGGAGGATACGTATAGAGCTCCTCCCATCAACCGCTCTATCCTGCCAACTGCACCTCGTTCAGCACGGGAACCAAACATTGACCGCTCTCGGCTCCCACGCAACCCACCCTACACCGCCTTCCTCGGTAACCTTCCCTATGACGTCAGCGAGGAATCCATCAAAGATTTCTTCAGGGGCCTTGCGGTCAGTGGGGATCTGAAAGTTTACATTTGGATTTTTTTCTTAGGAAATATTTCTGCTTGAAAAATGCAGGTTGTGTGTAACTGGATGTGTTTTGTGTGTATTTTCAGATCAGTGCAGTACGTTTGCCACGGGAGCCTAATAACCCAGAGAGGCTTAAGGGTTTTGGTTATGCAGAATTTGATGATGTTGAATCTCTCTTGCGTGCACTCAGTCTAAATGAGGAGGTGGGTCATCAGTAAAATCCTGACCTCAGTTCATTGCCTTTGTTTTCTGTTTATAATTAACGTTGCATTAAATTTGTGTAGAATCTTGGGAACAGACGGATCCGGGTGGATATCGCAGATCAATCCAATGACAAAGGTGAACAGAAGACATACAAACTCCTTCGTGTTACCTATGCCTCTGTAAAAGCAATAATATTTCTGTTTTTAGAATTTCTATTTTCTTATATTTCCTCCAGAGAGGGACAGTGGGAATATGATGGGGCGAGACAGGGATAGAGATCGTGGTCGTGGGATGGACAGTGGCCCTGATAAGACAGATTCTGATTGGAGGGCACGGCCAACTGGGGACCAGGATGATGGTCCACGCAGAGATGATGGATATGGTGACAGTAAGTTAAACTGATGCAAACATTATATCATGCTTTAAGGGTTGATTACTCGCCCTCATGTCGTTCCAAATCTGTAAGACCTACTACGTTTGTGTATCTGGGATCATTTCAGTTATATTGCTGTCTATGGAGGGTCAGGTGACTCTGATTACATCAAAAATATCTTAATTTGTATCCAGAAGAACAAAGGTCTTGAAACAACATGATTAATTGATTTAATGTAATGGGTAATTGATTAATGACATCATTCTGGCCAGATTGTGCAGCTCTACAAACAGGCATATTTATATGTATAAGCTCATTTAGTTGTCGTTGCCTTTAAATGCCAATTTGTTGTTTTTGTTCTTGCCAAATCATACATCTCTATTTATAAGAAATTTTATTCTCGTTTTTTCAGCAATTAAGGTTAAATCGATTGAATCATAAATCTGGTTTGACTAACATACTGTTGTTTGCATATCTTTGTCTAACTCACTGTGGTATATTTTTGCAGGGTCACGTGACCGTTTCAGAGATGCTCCAAGACGTGATGATCGTTTTGACAGTGGCCGCGATCGCTTTAGTGGTAGAGATCGCTATGATGACAGAGATCGAAGGGATCGCTACGACGACAGAGGAAGCAGAGACTATGACCGTGGAGGTTTGTAGTGTTTTGTTAATGGGATTCTTAATTTCGTACGATAGTCCAAATAATACAAAGTTAATTTCTCTTTGAGTGTTTGTGTTTTTGGTAGGTTTCTAATTGCAGTTTTCTTTGTAAGTGATGCTATTGTTGTGATTGTCTTAGGTTTTGACTCACGTGGTGGTGGAGGACGACAAGGATTCAGCAGTGGCTTCAGACGAGACTATGAAGACCGGCGAGATGGAGATCGCTATGGAGATCGAGAAGAGCGTTTGGACAGGAGGGATGATGGACGAGAAGAGAGGGGTACATGTTTTGTGCAGAAATTACACACTTTAAGGATGCAAGTTTAATTCCAGGAATGTTGTTATTAATTTAATGAGATTTCATTCTAGGCCCTCCACAGAGGCCCAAGTTAAACCTGAAGCCACGGAGCATCCCAAAAGAGGAGGAACAAAGTGCAAGCTTGTCTCCGCAGAGTAACACTGCTAATTCCAGCAGGGCTTCCTCTATATTTGGGGCAGCCAAACCTGTGGACACAGCTGCCAAGGAGAGAGAGGTGGAGGAGAGGCTGAAGAAAGAACAAGAACGACTCCAGAAACAATTGGAAGAGGACAAGAACAGGGCTTCGGAGAGACGACCCAGAGACCGGTGAGAATAGATGGGTTGATGTAAAAGGCGCTTTTCTTTGAAACTTTTTAGATTGTGATGAAAATATTTATTAAATTTGTGGTTGAATGGTGTTTTTTTTTCACACAGAGACTCAAGTTGGAGAAATGAAGAGCCATCTAAAGAGCGTCAACGCACAGGAAGTGAATCCTCACAACCTAAAGGTAATACATTTATGCATGTTAACTCTTTACTTTTAGCTTGATTCAGTTTTTTATAATGAAATAAGGCCAGATTTTTTTTGTTGTTGTTGTTGTTTAATCAAGGATAATGTATATAAATTGTGTGCTTTTTATTTAAAAAAGGGTTTTATTTGTTTCAATGATAATGGCTATGGTAGCAGGCATGGTGCTAAATTATAAACAATGATCCAAGTATGCACTAATATTACAATCCTGATTAATTTTAACTTCCATATTATGGCTAAGGAAGGCATAACTGGTACTAAAAATCATAAGAAAACCTTGCAGAAGGGCTATATTAGCTTTCTTTAATTGCAGTGAATAAATGACAGAGCATGTTTGAAACTGTATTAACTGAAACTATTTTAATTTAACAAAAAGATTTTTATTAAAGTCAAAATAAAATAAATATTGGATCAAAAACTTAAGTTAAATTTTTCCATGGAAACTGAAATTTAAAATAAAAAAGGTCATGACATTACTAACAACATGTTAATTAAATACTTCTGTATCTGTGATGTTTAGGATCTAGGTGTCAAGATGGTGAACATTCAGAGAATGAAGTCTTCAGTGGACAAGAGGATGAGCCGATCTCTCCTGCAAGTCCATCACCCTCTTCCAATCAGGGAGGGCTTCCACTAAAAGTAATGCCAGCTCCTCCACCTAAAGAGAATGCCTGGGCCAAACGTAGCACAGGGGGTGGTGCTAATGAGAAGGAAGGACCACCCTCAGCTGCCCCTAGCAACAAAAGTGCTCTGAAACCCAACAGGTGTGTTTTCTCACACATGTTATGGAAATACAATATAAAACAAACATTTATGAAGCACAAATGACACCCATGTGTTTTTGTCTTTCTAGGTCACCTGAAGAGAGAGTATTGGGTAAAGATCTCCACAACACTTCACAAGACTGGAAAAATTATTGAAGAATATACAGAGTTTCACTTGTCTGTTGTACTATTTGCTAGATGAAAACCGTGTTGATGGTGTTCGAAGGGATAAAGTTGCGCCTCAGGGAAGAGGTGGAGGAGGAGTTGGTAGAGGAGGGGGTCGGGGAAGGGGAGGTGACTGCCCAAACAAAGACAAACGAGGAGAACCTGCAGACAGGCAAGGCAGTTTTTAATTAATTAATACAACTGCGTAGTCATGACATTGACTAAAAATCAGAAATCTATCTAAATGTTTCTAAGACCTTACAAATAAATTTAATTACAAATAAATAAAACCCCAACTTTTTCTTTGCAGTTAAACTCCACAGAGTAGTGACTTTTTATTTAGGGCCCTGTGAAAGTTACATTTGAGAAGTACCTTTTTAGTAGACGCTAGTCATTTATTTCTGTCATAATTTCTTTGTTAAACTGAATATCGGTGGGTTGTCATGAAGCTCTTTTGAGTTTCAGTTTGTATTTGATTGGTTCGTCTTACATTTAACTAAAAACTGACTCAAAGCAGCTCTGGAGATGAACTTAATGCATTCATGTGCATGTGCATTGAGACGCAGATGCTAAAAACGCAATGAGCGTCAAAAGCATCACATATGCGTATTTCTAGTGGGTGAAACGGCACCATTTATTCACACACAGAACAGACAAGATTATTAGCAGCATGACCTGATTGGCTGTTGTCGTGTTTTTGCTGCTCTGTGATAGGCTATTTAGATTAATCCATAAGAATGGCCAGAACTTACTATCGACAATATAATATTGTTCATCTATCCTTAAACACTTTCATTGATTTTAAATGACAGGAAGGAAGGCAGACGGGAAAGAGATCCCAGAATAGCATCAGAACCAAAGAAATATGAAGAGAGCGCTCCTCCTGTGAGTACTTCATCTGGACCTGACACCTCCCTGAGCAGATGTAGTCAACACCAAGAAAAATTAGACCCTGGAAATGACCAGTTCAAGAAACCTACATATTAGTGTAGTTGTTCAGCCCACTGTTGTGTAGAACTTCTTACTTTAAGAGAAAGTTATTAGAAAATGATCTGCTTCCTACCACTCTTACTTGGTCATCAGAAGCATTGAGTTCATAAACTTTCTTTTTGTTCTCTACAGCAATTCAGCTCCGCAAGTAAGTATGCTGCCCTACTAATGGATGGAGACCAGGGGGAAGAAGATGGAGAGGAATGAACAATTAGCAAGGGCCAGCTAACTACAGAAACACAGAACAGAAGAGAAGAAAAGCAACTGAATGATCAAATGAGGGGTTAAATTAGAGTTCCCTCATGGTGTGGGAGAGGTGTAGCTTAAGGGATGATGGCCAAGGTGCCAACAATATTGTTCTCTGTCACGTTTATGGAAGTTTATACTGGTATTCCTAAAACTGGCCCATTTTAATTAAGGATAAAAAATAAAACAAATCAGATAAATGCATTCATACATGTAGACATTTGAAAATCATTGTTAATTTGAAAGTCATTGTTATAATAAAAAAAAAAAGTAAGATACTGTAATTTGTCTCTGAATTCCTTTTTGGTTAGTTCTGTCAGCAATTGCAATCTGATGCATACTAGCCTTTTCATGGATTGTTCACTCATAATGCTCAGTATTGTGTTTTTAATACCATAAGCCATGTTGCATTTTTGTTAAACTCTTCAGTGGGAGATTTCTTGGTTAGCAGAAACGCCCTGTGAGGACTGAGGCATATGCCAAAGGATAGGCTTTTCACTCAAATCTTGTAAATGCTTCAGACTGAAACTGAAGGTTTTTGCTATCTTATATTGTTCATTTCAAACCTGTGTAGCATTATGTTCTTAGAACTGGATGGTGAACTCCCTCAAAGTGCTCTCAAACCAATGTAATGGTCTAACACTGAGGCTGTGCAGATCCTCCCAGTCCCTTGGTGATTTGAGTATTGAAAAGCTGCCCAAGACCCCTAATGCTTTCCCTTCCCAAGGACTATATTATTAAACTAATCAGAAAAATCTGACTGCATGAAAATCCATAGTTGGACTCCAGTGGCCATATGTGTGCCACAAGAAATTAGGTTTTGTTACATTTTTGATCTGTTTTCTCTTAAGCTTTGAATGGCGTTGTATGTTTTTAAAGGTGTTTTCCCCATAACGCTTTATTGGATGGGCTTCATGGCCCATTCTAGGGTGGGAGTTCGTTGCATTCTTTGTGTGGTCATATTGTGCTGTTCATCCATGTTTTCCCAGCTGCCCTAACTGAACCCCTCTTGTATGTAGCCTGTTTTGAATGCAGCACTATCCTTACACAGCTACTGCAGTGCATATATTATTATTATTATTATTATGCAATTTTCTCATGATAATATCCTTAAAACTCATAAATGATGCAGCTCAATGACAAATAAAAACACAGGTTTTGAGATGAATCTGATTTAATGAGCGTAATGTTTTTGTCATCCCTGTCTTTTATAATTAAGTCATGGCTCTGCCATGTTTTTTAGGACAAAAAAAGTTATTAAATATCGTTAACAGCAAGTGATTTACACCAACACGCAACCAGCAAAATGCGATAGATTCTTATTGGCTGAAAGTAATTACAAACATAGACATATCTTATAACAATCTAGTATTCCCTGTCCTCATACAATGATCAAATACCAAGTTCTAATTGTCCTCCTTTGTGTGAACGTGCCTTAAGTTAATGTTACAGGTTTTGATAAGAAAATAGAAATTATTCAGAAAATTGCGGCAAAAAAAATCAAAAACGATAATTACGATGATATTTCAGCTTTTACGGTAACGTTCTTTTTATTATAAACGCAAACTGCCCGTTTAAATGTTTAATCTTTTGAATCTTTTAACGTTAAATGATTATTGGCTGGAAGAAGAAGAAGAAAAACCTTTATGAACACTATCGCTATACCTGTGGTAGTTCCCTATCCCCAAAATTAAAGTAAATTAAAAAGTTATAGTTACCGTAGTTCACGTATTTTGGTCACCCTGGAACAACACAGTAAGCCTAAATTTCACCAAAAAAAATTACTTTTTTTTTTTTTTTTTCAAATCTGATTTGCTAATCACAATGTTGTTCCAGGGTCAACAAAGATAGGAACACATGGAACTCCGCATAATCAGCTTCTGCGAATTGCCCCCGTGCGCATCCAAAAACGAATACATTTATTCGAACTTTTAAATTGATTGCTAATTGAAATGTATGCATGTTTTTCCAACCTATATCAATGTGACATCTTGGGTTTAAAGCAGAATCAAGGTAGGCCTGTGTGAATCTGCAGCCCTGTGTGTTTTTAGCCTTAAGTGACAGATGCGGTGCTTTGTGTGTTCAGTGTTGTTTTCTGCTGTGTCAGGTGCATTTATGTGTTGTTTCTGTTGTCTGTAGAACGACAGTTGGTGCTAACTGGTGGTCTCTGGACACAGAACTTACTAGAGTGAGCTTAAAAGTAACTAAAAACATTGATGTATTGGTAGCTTTTAGTAACAATTTTGTTTGTTTGTCTCATAGCTTTATTGTTTAGACTACTTAACTAGTTTTGCCTGTGCATGTTTAAAAGTGAATACAGCCCTTGTAGTCACAAAATGACGTTATAATCCCATCTTAAGGCAACATTGTTTTTAAAATGCATGATATGTGTATGATAATTACGCAATAAGTTGAACTAATAAAAAAGCAGCATTCTGTCACAGTGCACAATACTGTAATGACTATGAATAATTAACATATAAATGTTTTGCAGTGTGATTTACTATAAATAGTATTGAACAATTGAAGTTGTGTTTTCCAGTAGAAGTATGTTGAATATAAATTTTAATGCCAGATGTGTCAAGTAACCTTCATTAACATAATTGCAAATCAAATTATAACTCAGAAGTCAAATGCTTATTTTCTACCTCAAACTACAAATCTTAAATATTTTTTTTTAGAAGCTTACAGCTTCTGCTGTAGCCTTAGAAGATGGTGGTCCTTCACCCCTGTAGCCTGTTTTTAATTCACTGAATTGATGTTACAGGGTGTAACTCACCCTGTTTTGCAGAAACTTTATTATGAATGGAATTTTATTCATGGAATATTTTTTGTGGTTTCATGTGCTTCACAGTAATTTATTCAGTATTGCACCCACACATGCAGATGCGCGGCGAGTGCTGCTTGGACGGAACGGATGTGAAAGAACAAGAACAGATGCTTTGTTGTCTCATTCTGCCAATGAAAGATGGAGATGAGGAGGAACAGAAGACCTAATGCTCTCTGTGTATGGACTTAGGGACTGGGTGGTGGAAAGATGTTGGAATACAAGCCTTAGGGGTTATATGTGTGAGTGTGTGTGTGTGTGTGTGTGTGTGTGTGTGTGTGTGATGGCTCCCAGTGGGTGAGCAGAGCTCAAGTGCCAAAGAA
>JAUYWG010000039.1:13384438-13399851 GCA_034779775.1 Enteromius afrohamiltoni | reverse complement strand
GTGTGTGTGTGTGTGTGTGTGTGTGTGTGTGTGTGTGATGGCTCCCAGTGGGTGAGCAGAGCTCAAGTGCCAAAGAAGAGGAAGGGTCTGACGTAAGCCTGCCAAAAACAGCTGCGAGGGAGACGGAGGAGGGCGTTACATAGTGTGCATGTGAGGGGGCATAGGAGACAGTCAGAGGGAGGACACCCCGAGAGACACTGAGAGGGACTTTGGAAGTCGGAGAGAATGTGCAGAAAAGTAGGTGTGAGAGAAATGATTCTGTGTTGGAACTGGACGCTAAGGCATTGAGGAACAAGGAGACATAAAACAAGGAGCAAACTGGACTGAAGACTAAGAAAAAGAAGGGCTAAGAAAGTCTAAGAGGAGAAGGAAAGGATTTTCAAGCAGGAATAAAGCAAGTAGAATGGGTTGCGTCTTCAGCAAGCAGCGCTGGGTTAAAGAGAGGAATCCCCAGCCCTCGGACCCCCCGAAAACACGAGACCTCACAGAGGATGCAGAGATTCTCAGCTTAACAGAGGTACGTGTGTGTGTGTGTGAGTGCATGGGGTCATATATAGGTAAGAAGATCTCCAGGCAATGAGTGCACTGGGTCTTGCTCAGTGATTATGTTTTATGTCTTCTGTAAATCATTACATACTTACAGTCATATTTATAGTCAAGATTTCTAATAGGGATCTGTTGAATTAAGGGTCAATAGAGAACATATATCAAACACATACAACTTATTTTTAATTCATTGGTAACTTATGATCTGTTTTGCATTATATAATGTAGTAATGTTAATGTACTATGTAAAAGTTATATTAGTAACACTATACAATAAGGTTGCATTCATTAACATTAGATAAAGCATTATGAAGTATTATGAGCTAAAAAACAAAAGTAAACATTTGATATAATATGTTAATTTAGTTTAATTGTAAGTATACTGTTTATTGATCATTTGTGTTAATTCCAAATTCATATGGCGTTTATTTTCTACAGCATGAAATGTTAAAATGTACTGTGCACAAATGAATATTAATCTAAATTAATAAATTATACAAATAATTACTTTGTTAGTGCATGATACCAAATGCATTAACTTTAGCTATGTTAATAAATTATATTATGTGCCTGGATATTGGCTGATACTGTTATATTTAATATAATTATTGTTATAGTATAATTATAGTAACTTACTAACAACATCAAGATTTCAGAAAGTTTATATTCAGGTCAGCAGTCAGTACTTTCTTTAAGCGGTTTCATAATGAATGTTTATACTGCTGTCAATGCTCAAAATGCAGTTTAATAGACACTGAGAAAGTAATATGTGTGTAACGTTATATTTTGCTTTAAGGAGGAATAGTTTCTGAATGGAAATTTCTGTCAATGAACCCTCCTTCACACACACACTAACAGTAACACTTCCATGTCCGTCATTTGGCGGCAGGTTGACTCTTTGGGGTCAGACCGCTTTAGTATGCTATGTGCCCTTAGAAAACTCGCCTGTAGTATGGAAAATGTACATTAATAAACTTCTCATAAAACATTTTAAGCAGTGACAAACACATGTCATGTGTACTGTGCTCTTCACAGGAAAAAAAAGCAAAATATATTCCATAACCACAGACAAATAGCCAGATTAACACAACCATGCAAGCATACACACAAACACATAGGTTTCCTAGGGATACTGTGGTCAAAAAGACTGGGTAAAAATAGACAGTGGAATTCTGGGACGGTGGAAGCATACCTCGGCCTTCCCACCTGCTCCCGTCCACTCCTGCCCGGAATGTGACTCTGTATGTGAGTGTAAGAGAATTCCTATTAGCAGGGCCAAAACTCTTATTTCAAAATGTCAGCAACAGTAGGAGAGAGAAAACTCTTTTTGTTTCTCTCTTGCTGTCGTATAGCATGTTCATTTGACATCTGGAGAATTCTCGTGCCCTAAACAGTTCTGCACTCTTCAGAGGAGAAGAAAAAGAAGTGAGAAGCCATGAGTAGAGGGCTGTGTTTCTGTGTGTGTGTGTTGGATATGTGGAGGGAAATGCTTTATCCATGAGCCAAACTTTGGCTAGAGACAGAGAGAGACAGAGAAGGGGTGGAGAGCTGAAAAAGTCCTTTATCTAAAACCATGCTTTAAAACAAACAAGAACAAACGTGAAACCAGAGTTTTGCTATATCCGTGTTTAATATCTGGTTGTCACATGCTCGCCATACGCAAACCTAAACATACCCTTTGTCTAAACATAAACTCTATGAATGGAACTTTTGAACTAGTTGATGAATGAACTGCTGTGTGTTTTTAAAAAACACCCTTTATGATTGTAATATATATATATTTTCCGTAAAATCTTTAGACATTGTTTTCGGTGATATACAACTTAAAGGAGTTACAGACCAGTGTGCTCATAGCATAGCATAGCATGGATTGTTTACTTCCCATACAGTCTGTAGATGGCAGCATTGTCAAGGTATAAACCTAGCAATGCGCTATGAAGGTCTATTTTTTGGGTCCGTGTTTTTTTAATTTCTACTTTTACTCGGCAAGGACGCATTAAACTTTATCCAGTGGCCACTTTTAGATTGCTAATCATTGAACACCTAACTAGTATTTTAAAAATACAGTTTTGACATCACAAAGTAATCAAATTTTGAAATATGTTAAAAAATTTTACATTCTGATTTACTTTATTTTCTAATTAAATAAATGCATCATTTGTGAGCATAAGGTCAGCATCTTCCTATGCAAATATGTATCATCATTGCTGATATTTTATCAACAAAATGTTACAAATGCTATTCACAGAGTTAAAGTTGTTAAATATGTATTGTGTTTATATACACTGTGTGTGTGTATAGATCTTTTTGTTCATGTTATTCATAAGAATTTATTGATGGCAGTATACCATGGACATAGTTTCATTTGTAAAAGAAAACCTAGTAGAACAGGATAGGACAGAATAGAATAGATTAGAATATGATTACTAAATGATCTGTTTTTATGCAATATCTGGCAGTTGTGCCGAAACAGTTGTGTCATCACAGCACTATTACCAAAACAAACATGATTTTCATTAATCGCCTACGTATGACTGATGGATTTATTCTCTTAATTTCACCACAACTGGGGGCGTGTGGACATGTGTGCTCAGTGCTCTTTAATATCATGTTTGTGTTTGGCAGATGTGTTTGGGTGCAGTTCTTGCCAAATGTACATACATACATCTCACAGTATCCGCTGCTGTATAATTTTGAGGTCTTTGTGTGTGTGTGTGTGCGCTTATGTATATATACTGTAGTTGGGGAAAATGGGTTCACACACCTTTAAAGAGAGGAACTTCAAGAAGAAACACCACTGTGTTGTCTGCAGAAAAGCCCTCGACAGCCATGGCATGTACTGCAGAGGTAAAACATGCATAATGACTTTATATTGACTTCTGCACCTAATGTTCAATTGTTCAATAATACTTATTAATTTAATATACTCTATTCCTTGCAGAGTGTAAAACTGCGGTTCATAAGAAATGCGAGGAAAAGGTAAGAGTCTTTCTCTTACAGCTGAAATACTTTTAGTCTTGTGATGTGTGTCACTCTCAAAAATAGTACAAATAGGTCTAATTCAGATGAGTTATGAACTGTGGTTATCTTGGTATTAATAGAAATTGCAATCAGTCACTGAATGCCAACAGTGCATCACAGGGATATACACCAGTGTATTCACACGCTACACACACAGCTGTTCCTCTCTTTCTCTCATTCTATTTCTTATTATTTCTCCTGTTCACTGTTTCTCTTTTACCTTTTCTCATCACAGTAAATATAAATATAATTATAAAAATAAATAAATAAAACTAAGACAACAGTTTGAGTTTAGTTAATTTACTCTTAAGTAAACAAAACAAATGCAACAATGCAACCATAATTATTCATACCCCAGTGCATGCTCAAAGAAAGATAAATGGTAATAGATTAAAAAGAACCATTGAAATTCATTATACTAGTGGTTTTGCTTAAAACATAGAATATGATACTAATAACACTTTACAAAAAGGTTCCAGTTGTTATCATGAATGATGAAAATGACTTCAAAAGCATATATTAATTTCAACATTTACTAATATATTATTTGAATTGATTATTACATTTGTTAATGTTCAGTGGAATTGAGCTTGCATGAACTATATGAATGTTAAGAAAATTAATTAATACAGTACTAAATTTTTTGTGCATTGTGAGGTAACACATTAATTGTGGGACCTTTATCTAGTTCAAGAAATTAATGTGCAGATTATGAATTAACAATGAAAAAGCACAATCATCAAGTAAATATTCAGACATTTTAAGCATCATTTACATGAATACAATTTAAAGTCCATGCCTTGGTTTTAGAGCGAGAGAGAGAGGAAGAGTTGGGTGGGAGCAAGAGAGGGAGAGGATCAGAAAGAGAGAGAGAGAGAGTGAGAGCAAGAAAGAAAGGAGAGCACTTGTAAGTGTATGCTATAGGAACTCTAGAAACTGGACTCATCTGAGAAAGGTACAGAGACTTTTCCTTTTTGGAAAGGGCATCAAAGAGGTAATTCATTTTGCTTTTGGGAAATATAAAGTAGACTTAATGTACTTTTTATTTCAGATAGTAGAATCAATTTGTGATTGTACTGATATAATCTGTTTGGCACAAAGAAAAATACAGCTGAAATGAGAGAATCAGCAGTATATGGAGTAAAAGTAGAGACAAGAGTGTAAGACACACTGATACATGACAGAGATACAGTAAGAGAGTAGTTAAGGTTAATAATATATGAACATATATCCTCATGTTTGTTTAGTGATTGTATGTAAGCGTCTGATTGCAATTACTTGTTACCTGCTAAAACAGGATGTAGTTAATGAACCCCAGTGCGTTTCCTCATCACTCATAAAGGATTTGTTTAGTTTGGACTGTAATAGGATTTTATCTTTTTTTATTTTATTTTTATATTATAGCAACCTGTTAATTTCAACAGTTGGATTTTCCAGCAGGGCTATCCAAAGTCAGAGCTCAAATAATAAACAAAATGACTTCTACTTAAATTTAAGACAGCAATTCAGTAAATGTTCGCGGTGAAAAATAGTCTAACAAACAGACTTGTTATCAGAGGCACAAGCCAGCTGATCATCTGAAATAGAGTAGTGGAAATAGTTCATAAAGCCAGCAGGCATTTCTTCCGTCCTGGACGAAGAGATCAGCTGCTTTTGTTTCTGTCAGTCTATCAGAATATCCCCCATCACACTTATACCCACCCTCAAACATGCAGAATGACGGTCTGTTTAGGTTTTCTAATGACAGATACTCAAAAACTTTGGTTTGATTTACATCTCTTGAATATATGGTTACATCCACAACTGTACATTTAATTCCATATACTAACAAAATGGTATTGCAGCCATATGCAAAGCTATTCATGTCTGTAAGTTAAAATGTTATGTCTAAACTAATTACCGAGAAGGAAGCAAAGTGAATGTGTACAAATATGTTTGCACACACACTCTCACAGACAGTGTTAAACAGTACCAGATGTCCCCTGGTGTGATAATAAGCTACTGAGGACAGAGAGGATGTCTTAAAATGGAGAGTCACCCAGTGGCCCCAAAGTATGTTAGCTGCGAGTGTGTATGTTTAAGAGGCTGGTATGTGTCTCTTATATGGTCTCTGATGTCTAAACCTTACAAATCATGCATCAAAGACTTGGTTACCATGTGTCTGAACACCTTTCTCTGCCTGTCTTTTGTCCAGGTCTCTGTGCCTTGTGAAGTTACCTCAGATCCAGTGAGTATTACCCAAGTTGCTTTTTTAACATTGCAACTGTATTACATTTTCATTAATGAATTAAGCAGAACTGACATTGAGTGATCTAGATGAGGCTTTATTAATCTTGTAAGAACCAATTAAACACAAAATTAGACTAGAGTTAGGACTTGTTTTTAACTTATTTAACTTGTGTATAATTGAATATATTTTATATAATGTCAACCTTTTATACATTTAGTAGTTTTTAGCAGTTTGTGTGACAAAATGGGAAGTTGGATTATCTTCCAGTGCTTACTGAAAGAGAAATGTAACATTACTCCTGTTTGGTATAAAGCTAAATAAATGCAGTGCATCTTCACATGATTTTCTGATTATTATACACACTATAGACATCCATTAATGATGGTTGTTTCCTTGCAGTTTCTTATATTTTAGTATATACAGTGCCCTCCACTAATATTAGCACCCTTGGTCAATCTGAGCAAAGGTGGCTGTGAAAATAAATCTGCATTGTTTATTATTTTGATTTTTCATTTAAAAAATGTACTAAATTCTAATCTGCCATTGAATTAAAACAATTGAAAATAGGGAGAAATTCTTGTGATGAAATAAATGTTTTTCTTCAATACATGTTGGCCACAATTATTGGCACCCCTAGAATTTTAAAATGTAAAATTTAATGTAAAATATCTCTGAAGTATATTCCCATTCTTATTCACAATTTTGAGCACTCCAGGGTGATTATGGACATGAAATATCCAGCCCTGGCTTCCTGTTTCACAGAAATATATATAAAAGGGAAAACAAAGCCCACAATCCCTTAATCATCAACACAATGAGAAAAACCAAATAATATATTTCTTATATGCTGAAAAAGATAATTGAGCTTCACTCATTAGCAAAGTGGCTTTGAGAAAAGAGCTAAAGCAAATTTCCACTATCAGGGAAATAAATAAGAATTTCCAATCAACATACAATGCCTGGAAGAGGACATGTGTCTCTATCGTCCTAATGTGCATTGAGTAGAGTTTGTGTACTCTTCAAGGACCACAGCTGGAGAAATAGCATCAGAAAACCTTTTAAAATAATAGTCTAACTGCCCCTAGATCAGCACATGTTGTTTGTGAGAGTTTAAGAAATACTCGCTTATCCAAAAACAATCTTCAGCATGTTCAGTTGTCAGACAAGACTGGACCTACAAATGGGACTGGCTTATATGATTAGATGAAACAAAAAAAATGTTTTTTTAGCAGCAATCACTCAAGGTGGGTTTGGTGAACATGGGGATAAAAAGTACTCCATGTGTACAATGAAGTGTACTGGTGTATGCCATCATGGATTCTATCAAATACCAACAGATAAAAATCAATAATTCATTTTTTACTTTTTATTTTTACGGGCCATGGCGGGGTCTTCAATTGGGACAATAATACAAAACAAACATCAAAATAAACACTAATGAAACACTAGCAGAAAATGAAGCTTTTGTCATGGCTGTCCCAGTCTTCTGACCTTAACCCTGCAGAAAATGAGTGAGGTGAACTGAAAAGGAGAAGCACCATCCTGGAGCTGGTAATCTAAAGGATCTGGAGTGATTCTGGATGAAGGAGTGGTCTCTTTTCTCTTATCAGGTGTTCTCTAAACTCTTCAGGCATTACAGGAGAAAGCCCAGCTGTTATCTTGGGAAAAGGACATAGCAATAATTGGGTGCCAATTGTGGCTAACGTGCATTGGAGAAAAACACTTATTTCAGTTGTTCTCCCTATTTTCAATTGTTTTACCTCAGTGATAGGTTAGAATTTTGTGAATTTTTTGAATGAAAGATCAAAATGATAAACAATGCAGATTTATTTTCATAGCCACCTTTGCTCAGATTTACCAAGGGTGCCAGTATTAGTGGAGGGCACTTTATATTGTACCATGTGTTTTTACTGAGGTCAAATGATCTTAAAGCAAAAAAACTAAACAAAAACACTATGTAATTATATTATATAATAGTAATATTTTTTTGAAAGTGCATGTCTGCTTCAATACCTTGTGTAATTTCTTCTGGGATATCAGAGGAACATATTAAAACAATTTGTAGGGAAATACAAGGTTAATTTTGAAATGACCATTATTTTTAAAAAGGCATAATTGGAGTGAACCATAAAAAGAGCCATTATTATCAGAAAATGAAGGTTAAATGAATTACTAAGTGTGTTTGATGTATCACAGTTTGAAAGAAATGCTTGTACCATGTCTGCCTGCTTTTTATTTACATTCTTTTAACTCCGATCTTTCCTAGCCTCCATTTCAAAACCAGATGACCATTCCTCCCAGGTAACTAACAGCAACATTTGTTATGAATTCAAGAAAAAGCTTACTCAAACAATATCCGTCATCACTCACAATCATGTTGCATGAAAATCATCACTACAGAATTTTTAGGGTGCACTGCTTTTTTGTTTGTATCCGAGTGTGACTTTCTTTTGTTTGTTGTGTTACTGTTACAGTAAAGACAAAATGGAGAGAGTTATGGAGAAGCTGATGGGCAGTCATTATGACTTCGACCTGACCTACATAACTGAGCGTATAATCTCTGTTCTCTACCTTTCTGACCTCGAAGAACAGCGTTACAGCGCTAATCTTAAGGAAGTGGCGGCCATGCTGAAATCTAAACATCAAGACAAGTTCTTGGTTGGTTATATTTCTGTTTCATCATTGTTGAGTTTTAAAGCCATGTGAATTACCACTCTTATGTCTCTTTTACTTCTTCTCAGATTATAAATCTGTCAGAGAAGCGTCATGACATCTGCAGGCTAAATCCAAAGGTATTTTCTTGCTGTTTTATTAAAAGCAGCTTTGTATGTATTATTCCATTAACTAGATTTGCATATATCTTCATTTAAAAGTTAGCCTATGTCTGGCTTGTTTTGATGTATGCCTTTATTTCTGTATTTCTGGGATGACCCCTTCCCCTGCCTCAGGTTGAGGAGTTTGGGTGGCCTGATCTACATGCCCCATCCCTCGATAAAATATGTGCTGTTTGCAAAACCATGGAGAACTGGCTTAACTCTGACGCCCAGAATGTGGTTGTACTGCACTGCAAGGTTGAGATCAGAAGTGATTTGATATTTAATATTTAAGATACAAGGGCTAAGTGTCTAAATGTCATCAGTCTTATTAAAGGAATAGATCATCCAAAAATGAGATTCTGTCACCATTTACTTAGTCTAAAGACATTCCAAACTGCCTTTCTAATAAAAAACGTTTAGACTAATTTATTCTCTTTTCCATGCAGTTACAATGAATTGGCACTGAAACTACAGAAAGCACTATAAAAGTATAATTAAAGAAGTCCATACAACTCTCAATCCTTCCCTCTAGTGGGCTATTCAACTCTGTGACTAGATAATAGTCATTGAGTTGAATTTAACCAATTCAGACTGGTCCAACATAGACTTGTAAATGATGACAGAATTAACATTTTATACAGTTTTTGACCCAGTATTAGTATTAGTTGTAGTACTTTATATATTTTTTCTTCTCTGTCTTTTTCCATTTAATCTAACTGTCACTTTCTCAGGGCAACAAAGGAAAAACAGGGGTGATTGTGGCAGCTTACATGCATTTTAGCAAGATATCAGCTGGGTATTTACACACACACACATACTCAAACTTTAACCCGTTATTCAGTGGGTACACCATAATTTTATTTTTAAGTTCGAATAAGTGCTGTTCTTTTGATCACAGAAATAAATGACATTTTAAACATATTAATTGGAAAGATGTTATTTGAAATTGTAATTTTATTGCACAATGTTACTGCATTTTTTAGTAAAAAATATTCAGCCTTGGTGAACATAGGAGACTTCTTTCAAAGTCATCAAAACTCTCATGCAGTGCCTTCAGGAACATTTTATTGTAATCACACTTGACTTTTTCTGTATATATGTATGCAGGGCAGATCAGGCTCTCTCGACAGTTGCTATGGGGAAGTTTTGTGAGGATAAAATCTCTTCCTCTCTCCAACCATCTCAGAACAGGTAGGCCTGTTACCTTTATTTCTGTTTGTTCCAAAATAACTTATTCCAGTTTGGTTATGATGCTCTCTTTTTCATTGCAGGTACATATATTATTTTGCCGGACTCCTCTCGGGTGCAATAAAGATGAACAGCTCCCCTCTGTTCCTGCATCAAATTCATATTCCAGCTTTGCTCGACTACCAGTCAGGAGGAGGTACGCAACCTGTTCAGTCATAATCAGACCTTATTTTGCATTTTCTGAACTGATCTTGGGGAAAACCGAAATATGTATGAATATTTCAAATTAAAATATGTGCCAAGTAATACTTGGAGCAAAAATGAAATCATAATGTACTCACCTGTATGACTTTCTTCAGTCATACAGGTTTGGAACGATATGAGAGTGAGTAAATGATGACAGAATTTTCATTTTTGGGTAAATTATCCCTTTCATTTTGTTTCCCCATATTATCCATTGCATTCTGCAGGTTACTCTCCCTTTCTGAAGATCTATCAGTCGTTGCAACTGGTCTATTCTTCAGGCAAATAGTAAGTGGTTCTGTTTTCATGAAGTAAGAGATATTTTTTAGCACTGTGGTCACTGCATGAAGTATGATGTATTGACCTCTGGAGCTCAACCCCGCAAAAATAAGCATCTTGTTGGTTTAAGCTGCTCGAAGCTGGCTTAAGATGATCTCAAGTTCTGGCTAAGATGGTGCAGTTAGTTGCTCATCCACGCCATGCTGGTTTAACTGGTCAACAAGCTGGCCTCCCAGACTATCCAGCTGAAAAGTGTCCAAAGCCTCTTTAAATCCAGCCAAAAGACCTGCCTAGCCAGCTCTGGCTCGCAGTGTGTCCAAATCACACTTCTCCTCTCTTCTTTCTATCATGTCATGTCCTTTCTTGACTGTTCTATAAAAAAATTACATTTCAAACTTTTTTATTTGTGTTACAGTGATATTCAGAGCCCTAACAGTAATATGCTGTGTGTGAATATTGAACCAGCTCTACTGCTGAAGGGAGACATCCTGGTAAGAACGCTCATATACTTCATAAGAATATATTTTTGTTATATAAGATTTTCCTATAACCTCCTGGCTAGCCACTAGGGAGCAATATTTGAAAATACATATTGAAAAACATTGCCACATTTACCATATTTTTAAGTGATAGTTCACTCAGAAATTAAAATACTACCATAGTTCTCTCACCCTTGTGCCATTCCAAACCTATAAGACTTTAGTTAGGTTAATCTGTGAAATACATTTTTTAACGAGGTCTGAGATGTTTATGTCCCTCCATTAAGAGTTCAGGTAAGGTAAAGATCCAAAAAGGTGTCAAGGAAATTAATCCATATTAACTGAATGGTTTATTCCAGTTCTTGTGAAGAGAAATGGTCATTTGAAATGATGAACAGATTAAATGTAGACTTTAGTTCACATATAAACAAACACACACAGAGTAAATTATATATGGTAAACGAAGAATGTCAAATGTGCTTGTGTGTTCATCACACGGAAGAACTAACCTCACCACACATTTCAGCTTCATATATACTATATGTTCTCTATGTATGTGTGTCAGTCAGAACACCCGCATAGCAACATTTTACACTCAGAATGCCTTAGAATCCACATATCTATGTCCTAACAACCACCTTCAACACCCAAGCAATATGTAGGTGAGTTGAGTGAAGCACCATATTTTCACTACAAAAGCACCATGTTTTCCTCAGTAAAACTGCTTCTTGTCTGTCCTTAGGTGAAGTGTTATCACCGTCTCTCAGATGTGTGTAAGAGAGAGTGTGTGTTCAGAGTCCAGTTTCACACTTGTAGTGTTCATGGGTCTCAGCTTGCTTTTGGCAAAGAAGAACTCGACCATGCTTGCACAGGTAAACGCATACAGAAACTATTTGTTTGACTGCCCCTCCATTGCCTCGACCCCTCAAAAGCAGAGGAATGTAGTAAGTATTCTGTCAAATGATTTTTCTGATTCGCCTCTGTGTGTAGATGACCGTTTCCCTGCAGACGGCACAGTGGAGTTGCTGTTTTCTTCTGGCCCGCAAAGAAGAGGTACACATCTATCTACTGCAGTTCTCCATCCCTCTCTCTGTTAATTTCATGTTAATGCTGTATATGTGTTTTATGTGTTTTGAGGTGGAGAGGTACAGGGAAATGACCCAGGAGTATCCGTGGATTACGGCAATGCAGATCCAATTGTGCATTGGGACTCGTATGAAGATTTTAACCTTCACCATGAGGATAGTGCTGAGGGTATGTACACTCAGTCTAGCCCCAAACCTTTAGCATGTCAAGCTACAAGAATTTAAATTACAATCAACCTAGCTTAAAAAATTGTTGGCAACAGTACAAGTTGCTGACAAAACATAACTAACTACGCTACTGTTCAAATGTTTTGGGTTGGTGACTCATTTATTTGGTTGAAATTGCATTCAGAGACAAAAAATGCTAAGACATATTTCATACACTGAATATTTGTGTGACTGTAAATAATTTTTTTGTCTGTGCATTTCCTGTGATTTGTAGATATCAGTCACACACGCGGACCTTTGGACGGTAGTCTTTATGCTCAAGTTAAGAAGCGTCGAGCACCAGGCTCCAGTCCCAGCAGATGCCCAACTTCCATTCAAACCTCCACAAATTCATCCAGTCATTCCTCTTCTACCCCTTCCATTCATCTCTCCATCCATCCTCTCTCGCTCAGCAAGGATGCAAATTGCTCCTCTGCACCACCCAAATCTCTCTCCCCACCTCTAAGAGAGAAAAAAGAGAAGGATGAAGACAGGGAAAGACACAGAGAAACTGCAATTCTTGATGATGGTGATTGCTCTCCTGTGAGACCGGATAGGCCAGTTCAGTCTTGTTATGGGCGCCCGTTTTCGCACACACATTCGGTATGTGATCCAGACCGGACCAGCTCGCATGCACTTGCGCAAACTCTCCATCCCAAACACCGCACACTTCCCTGCAGCCGGACCGCCCCACTGCCAGTCCGAGACTTGTGTGCATCCCAGCCTGATATTTTATGGGAAAGAGGGCGATGTCTGCACCATCCCTGCCCAGAAACCGTCAGGCACATGTACCCATATCCCACTCAAGAAACCCACCTTCATTCACCACTTTCCCACTCCCAGTCCTCCCGTTCCCACACACTTCCTGCACAGACACGTGTGTTCTACTCTGGGGAGGCATGTCCTGTGTTTCATTGCCCCACCTTCCCTCAGGGCCACGCCTACATCCCTCCTTCCCTAACCCCTAATCAGTCACGGGTCTCCAGTCCATATAGAGAATTACGTTACAGCACGACTCCGCCAACATCATGCTCCTGCAGGGACTGTTCTCACTTACGAGAGGATGTTGCCCTGCATTCTTTACGAGGCAGAGAATTAGAAGCTCTTCCTTGGTCCAGAGAGGCAGAGTTTGGGATTAGGAGGGAGGGGCCTGTGCACTGGAGGGATGGAAGGGCAGAGTCTCATTGGGAGGGAGCTCAAGAGGCTGAATACTGGCGGCGCAAATTAGCAATGTCACCAGTAACATTATCATACGGACATTACCATGCTGTCCCAAAACAAGACCAACCCATATTTGTTTCAGATGCCCAACCTGAACATATTACACCACTCAGTCCATATCCCAGTCCCCAAAGCAGTGGGTATCACAGCCCTCATCCACCCTGTCCTTGCTCTCCACAACCATTCAGAGAGAGTTCTGGATACGCGTCCATCAGTCATTCCCCAAACTCCTCCCTCATTGCTATCACTCCATCTCCAAAACGAGCCAATCACAACAATGATTTAACTGAAGAGAGTCAGCATGGCATTAATGGTAATCACACTTGTATTGTATTACTATAACAATCAATGCATTCCTAAAACAACTTTTTTAAATTACATGTTTATGTATGTGTATATATACACAAAATTTGATGGTGATTGATACCATCAAGCTCTAAAAGGGGCAGAAATGTATCATAAATCTAACACAAATAGTCGATATGGCTAAATGATGTAAACAATTACAGAATTTTCATTTTTGGGTAAATTGTCCCTTTCAGTTTCGTCAGCTTCTTCAAATTGTTCATTCCATTTTGTGTGTTTTTTAGATGCTGATAAAAGTCACATTGAGGCTCTTTCTCCTCATAGGTAATTGTTTCTTCATGTACATTAGTCTTTAATTGATCTCGCAGTCATGGTTTATTCTTGCATTAAATTTAATGTACTGTCAAGCTGAATTCCATTGTGTATTCTAACAGGAGATCAATGGAAGTGGGAGAACCACTGAAAAGCAAAGCTCCAGATGGTGAAACTTTTCGTGGGTCTCTGATCAATGTTGTCTCGGCTGTTGGTGGAGCAGAGGATGATACGAAGAAAACACCCATCACAGATTTTACATCTAACTGCACTCTCAATAACCCACCATCATCCAAGGTTGTGGAGTCAGTGCAGGTACAAACACACGACCCCAGACCTCTTAACACCAGCATCCCAGAATCAGAACAGGATAAAGCGGAGGTCCCAGGCTCATGCTACATCTCAACTTCAACCTCAACAAGTCCTCAACCTCCTCTTTGTTCTTCAGAGAGAAGCTCTGCTTCTGAATTCCATTCATTTAACTTAAATGCTGAAAGGCGAAGCATGACAACCTTGATTGACAGCAATGAGGAAAACAGCAACAGCAACCTGACAGCATCGACCCATGACCTTGACGGCTTCATCACACCCTCATTTCCTATAGCATCAAACAGCTACCCTCTTCTGACGGTGCCTCATGTACCATATACAGGCTATACAGAGATCACCATCCCAGCCTCCTTACCACAACCTCCTCTGCCTGAAAAACAGCGCTCATCTCCCCTTCACAATCTGATTGTGTCTGATTGCACTGGCACTTCCTTAGTAAAATCAGCTGGAAAGTCTTCTACTTCCTCTTCCCAGTTCCATGTGTCCTTCTCCACAGCTATCAATGAATTGCCTCCTGCATCTAAATGCAAAGTAACCCCATCTAGTGGAGTGGAGGAGCCAGAGAACCGCCTCAGCTCTAAGTTTGTCCAAGACAGCTCCAAGTACTGGTACAAACCTGGCATCTCCAGAGATCAGGGTGAGAACATCTGCATTTTTAGTGGTGCTTACTTCAGCATTATTTAAATTTATGCATTTGGCAGATTCAGACACATGACATAACTTTGTTATGTAGCCTTCTGCGCTACAGTTGGTATATTTTTATTAGTATATCAATATATTGGTACCATTAGAAATTTCTCTGATTTATTGGTATAGTTTGATATTAGATACTGCATTTGTTTGCATATGCTTATTTTCCCTGTTTTGACATTAATATGTTTTTTTATTATCTCACCAAGTTAATCTTTAAGAACACTAATAACTTAGTAACACTTTTAAAACTTTGAGTCAATTTTATTTAGTTACCAATACGGTAACACTTTATAATAACTACACACAGCGAGTCATTAGTTAAGCATTAGTAAATAGTCAGTTTATCCTTACTATCCTAGTCACTAGTAAGCAGTGCCTTGTTCATGATTTATAAGCATATCTAAAAGTACAAAGGAGATTTAAATGGTCAGTTATCTTCCTAACAGAAAAAATAAAC
>JAUYWG010000039.1:13354495-13384338 GCA_034779775.1 Enteromius afrohamiltoni | reverse complement strand
AGCATTTATTAACACACTGAACAACTATTATCATGTGTCTAAATAATAAGATTTATTAATGTAAATTTAAATAATTTTGTAATCATTTACTTAGACTTTCTAAATGGTGTTATTAAACACTGACAACTGGTTTGTAAATAACGTAATAATTTTAAAAAATGTAGGAAAATACAATTATTAAACATTATATATATATATATATATATATATGCTCAAGAAAAAGGCATTTTAGATGCACTTGTAAACTGTTTACTAATGCATAATAATGTTTATAAGGTTTATAAAGGATGAAATAAATGCTTACTAATACTTAACTAATCATTCATAGTGTGTAGTTATTATAAAGTGTTACCAAAAATCTTAATACCTTACAATCATCATATCATCTAGTTGTAGTAAATCAGTTTTTAAAAAAAGTGATGTGCATTATGTAAATATTCCTGCCACTCTGTTAACAAAAATATTTCTTTCCCCATTTAGCCATAGCAGTATTAAAAGATAAGGAGCCTGGCTGCTTCCTCATTAGGGATAGTAATTCATTTCAAGGTGCATATGGATTGGCCCTGAAAGTCAGCACACCTCCAGCCCACGCTAGTAACCACGGAGAGACGGGCAACCCACAGGAGCAGTTAGTTAGGCACTTCCTGATTGAGAGCGGTCCTAAAGGAGTGAAAATCAAAGGATGTCAAAATGAAACATATTTTGGTGAGACAAAAAAAATAGTGCCCTATTTATGAATGATTTTCTAATGCTCTGTGTTGAAAACAGCACCCCATATTGATTTAATTCTGATGATTCTTTTTATCCAGGCTCCCTCTCCGCTCTGGTGTATCAACACTCCATTACTCCTGTGTCTCTTCCTTGTGTTCTACGAATTCCAGACAGAGGTCATACAAAACAAGTTAAAATACAGTAATATGGGTTTTTTGTGTAATTACTACCTGGTTTTGTTTGTGTTTGCATTTTAGATCTTGTAGGAGAATTGCAAGAGTTGCAAAGTGGAACTAATACCAGCACAGCTGCAGACCTCTTAAAACAGGGGGCAGGTGAGTTTTTATTTGATTTTATTTTGGGTTGGTAGAATGTTTTAATGCTTCTACAGTTTTAAAAGGAGTCATGCCTACCAATCATGCATTTATTTGATCAAAATACTCAATACAAAATTTACATTTATATGTATATATATATATATATATATATATATAAATTTCAATTTAGATTTTCATACTTTTTTAGTCTGTGATGAAAAAACTACATTTTAGCAGCAATTTTTCCAGTCTTACCTATCACATGATTATTCAATAATAATAATAACATACTGATTTGATGCACAATAAATATTTTTATTATTACAGTTGTGCTGCTTAATATTTTTAAATAATGTTATGTTTTTTAGGACTCTTTTAGGAACAGCATTTATTTGAAAGTAGTCTTAACAGTCACTTTTGATCAATTCAATGCATTCTTGCTAAATTAAAAACATATATATTTTATTTAAAGATTTATTAATGTTTTTTTTATTGTTTTATTAATTTATAATTAAGTGGTCCTCTTGGTCCTCTATAATATTCAAATTCCTCATTGAAAGTTGTAGCAATCCCTTGAATCCAAGAGGCTCGACTGATGCGTGCAGTTTCCTTCCTACTCAAACAGCATCTTTATTCCGTACACCTTGAAGCGACTCACAACACCAAACGACAAGATTCATTTAAGCTCATGAACATGCTACATAAACAACATCACAATCAGTTACATTGCATATTTTCTGGGATCACATTAACATACCTTGTTATGCTCACCAAATCAAAGATAATCCTTTCCTCATCATCAGACGTGCGTCAATTTCAAGCGATACAAAGTCCAAAATTCACATTCAAATTAATCAATGTAGGCTCAGCATCTTAAGTTCACACGCACCTGCCATCTTTAGCTTACTAGTCCACTGCTAGTCCCCTGACTAGTAGAAGTATTAATGATTTCTGGAAACTGATGGAACATTATTTCAATATCACATATGATGGCCACTGTTTCCTTTCTGAAACGACAAAGAACTCCCAACAAAGGAATTAATTGAATCAAGTCCTTTCAGTAAGATGTCATTCAGGGAAATGCCATGAAATTTAGCTGAACAATCGAAAACAACTCTTAGCTTGTCAGGCTTCTTTGGGCAATAAACCCCATGATGAGGAATATACCATACTTTATCTCCCACAAATGCTTCTGGGGCTAAATCTGCATTACCATTTATAATCACCTCTTCCATAAAGGTCTTATAATGATCACAAAACTGCTGATTTGCTCTTAACCTTTTCTGCAAATGCTGCAAGCGAATAATGGCCAACTTCTTATTGTTTGGTAAAGTGGAAGGAATAGAGCTTTTAAATGGGAGCGGCATTTCAAGATGCCCATTCTTCTTCTGATGAATACCCTCTCTAAGAAGCTGTATAAAGCACACATCCTCTTGGGAGACATATTTACCTTCAGAATTACTTTCACTGAAGTCCGACTCCAGAACTCTCAAGATATCTGTTGCTGATGGAACTGGCATTTCTCTCACTTTAACTCTATGCAAAAAATCTTTGACCCCCTTGCCTATTCAGATGAGGATATTGCAATTGCTTCAGTTAAATTAGCTGATAGGTTCTGAGATGTAGTGTGCGACTGAGGTAATGCCATTGTCGTATGCCCATTTAAGTTTGCATTTAAAGGTGTTCCATCAGTTAAAGTATTGGGTTCTACTCTTACATCATCTTCAATTGGATTGTGTGTTCGAACTCTTTAACATCCTTATCCACTTTGTTCTTAACTTTGTTCTTTCCTCTTCTAATTTCAGCTCAATTTCTGCTTGCTTTCATTTCATTGCTATTATCATTTGTGACTCATTAAGTTTCTTTTCACTTGAGCTTGTATCTCCTGCATAGACTTTGCTTGTTCCATTTTAGCTGCAAGATCTGCTTCTGTGTCTACTTGCTTGCTGGAGGCGTTAGAACTAATGACTAATGGGTTGTTTAAGTTCTTAGACATGATGCTTTCTGTGATAGTACTGCCAAAGATAGATTTATATACATTTTTATTTAAGATAATCTCAATCTTTCTCTTTTCAACTTCTTACTTGCTCTAGGCCAACTTCAAATCATTTGTTTAAGATCACATATCACTGTAGTTAGTGTATTACAAGCATTCATTTTTTACACAACTTCTAAGGTATTAAGAGACTACGCTGAAGAACATCATAAGTTTGATTTACACAATCAAATCCACCTTGAATAGTTTCGTTTATTTTATCCAGGTCCTCTCTCACACAAAACCTTAGTCTTTCCCTAGCTTCTCTCACTAATTTCTTCCAGGATTTATAGGCCTTTTAAAACCCCTTTAAATGTTTTTTCACTTCCTGTTCCTGTTTACCTTTCTCTGTTAGCTGTCGCTCACGAGAACTAGAGCAAATTTTCTGCTTAACAGTGAGGTTCTTATCTACTTTTCCTATTAAAGATTCATCTAAATGACTTAAGGTGTCCCCACAAGCTAGATTTCCCTTTTTCCCCGACAATGACAATGTGTCTTTCAAACAAAATCAGCACTTCAACTTCAATTATTAACACTTTAACTTCAAAAAGATAAAAAAAAAAAAAAAAACCTTAACAGTCTTTGTTTCATTACAATTCATACATGCTTCTTGCATTAGGAACCTGATTACAACATTTCGAATAGCCCCTTACAAAAGTAATGAATTTCTTCTTTCTCCCTCTAACATTCTTCTCTCTCTCGCTATCAGCATGTAATGTTCTCTACCTAAACTCAGTGGAAACAGAATCTTTGACTGGCCCGCAAGCTGTCTCCAAAGCAACCAAGTGCACTTTGACCCAGGACCCTCGTCCTTCACCAACAGTCGTCCACTTCAAAGTGTCCACACAGGGCATCACCCTCACTGATAACCAGCGCAGGTACAAACACACATGTCCGACAACACTTACGTTTCACTTGCCAAGCAAAACACAGCTTTATTAATATCACTCCCCAATCATATTTTTAGCACAAATCTTCAAATTTGAGATTAAAGTTACTTGTTTTAGCTATTCAAGTAAACTATAGGCCCGTATGGCTCATATCCAAGACATTAATCACACTGTAAAGTAAAAACAGACCTCACTCTTTATCTCTTTCTTTTTCTTGTTATACAGACTGTTTTTCAGGCGACATTACCCTATTCACAGTGTGACTTTCAGCAGTGTGGATCCACTGGATCAAAGGTAAAAATTGATTTATTAGGAAGTAATACTCCAATCTACAACAAACTGCATCTCTAATGTATGGCCAGGACAACATATACTGCTTTGAACATAAAGGAGGTGATTTGCTTCTAATGCTGATCCGAGGCTATCAGCATACAATTATTTGTATTTATTTTTTGCACAAGGGCTTTTCCTACTCTCTTTTATGCTTCTTTCTCACTTGCTCTGCTTTTACATGTTGCTTAGCCTCTGTGTGTGTCTCTGTGTGTGTGTACGCCAGGTGGATTGATGCTGATAACACTTCCTGCAAGTAAGTGCTTCTACTTATACAGCTCTATAATCTCTTTCAGTGTAGCATTTCTCGTGCTTTCAGGAGGTTTAGAACCAAATGTGTAAATTTAGGAGTGAGACAAGTATATGTTTTTATGCCTCTCAGAATCTCAGTGATATGAAACAAATGAAGAAAAAGGTTTTTAAGTGAACAATCTGCTGTGGTCTGATATCTAGTTGTTTTCTATAGGATGTTTGGATTTGTCGCACGGCGCAGCGGTGGTTTGGGAAACGTGTGTCACCTGTTTGCAGAGCTGGACCCAGAGCAGCCAGCCACGGCCATTGTGAACTTCATCAATAAAGTCATGCTGGGACCTCAACAGCTGCGAAAATGAACACAGTATAGGAGAAATGGAGACAAACAAAACAGAGCATACAAGATGCTATTGCAGTGGTTATTTTCGGTGTTACGTTTATATGTACAGAATGAGAGAAGTGTTTCTCGTTAGGATACACAAAACTGACTTTTTACGACAACTTCCTGATTTTTCTATCACGTTCATATTTAGTGTAAATCAGTGAGATTTATTCATGCTGAAACAGAGTGCATTACGAACTGATTTCAAATAAAATGCCTTTTATTAAATAAAAATTAAATATACAACTGGAAAAGCAACTGAATTTTCCTGGTGAAGTATGTCTAATGGATAAATAAATGAGAAAGCAAGTTTTTAATTCTTAAACCTGTTTTTGTTTGAGAAATGGGCCTTTTAATTCAACCACTCAGGATGCCAAAGTTGTATGACTGTTATTGTGTTGTTCTCTTTTTATTTTCATTGATTGTGTGTGTGTTTTAGTCAAATGGTCAGAATGTTTTGCTTGTTTTTTTCTATTTAAAATGGCCTTTACAAGACACAAAGTCATATTTTTAGCAGCTTATGCATTTTTAAATTCATACTTTTGGTATTTAAATGAACTATAAATAAAAATATGAGAAACAGAAGTGCCTAGTGACTCTTTTTAATAAAAATAAATTATCCGATTTCCAGTTATTTAATAATGGTTTGCAGTTATGTGCTCAGAGTTATGTTCCTCTTGAGATTATTGTAAATTATTATTTGATCGTTCAACAAAACACAGTGATTACTTGAATGAAACAGTAGAAAACTCCTGTCAATTTAGGTTCTAAATGCGTTGAACATGTCATGCTTCACTCTCTCTTTATGTTAAGTACTGAAATAAAAGCATTGCTAGTCTTTGCTTGTTGCCGGTTAAGCATAGTTTGCTTAGGTGTGGCCGACAATCCTAAACTTGACCTTTTAAGTTAAGCCATTTAATTATGCTTCAATACAATTGATCACCTAGTTACCAGCAGATTGTAATCAAAATATACCTTTCATGTGCTCTGCTCAATTTAGAATTTATTATATTTATATTGTACTGTGCGATTATTATATTAGCAGATGAATAAAGTCACAAAGTTTGGCGATTTGCCTACATCCACTATCTAGTATTGAAGTTTAAAATCAACCACAAGTAGGGTTTTTAGAATGAACTACTGCAAAATGTACTAAAATGATTTCATATTGTGATTTGCATGTTTACAAACAAAATATGGCCATTACCGTTAAGGCATAATCTATTGTATTGTGGATGGATTTTCTTTGTCCTGATATGTATTGAGCTTTACCGTCACAGATTTTGATGACTTTTCCATAACCAGCTATCAAATATCAAAATCTCATCAATAAATGAAATATGAGCACACTTGCCTCCTAAGGACACTAATTGTTTTGTAAACACACACAAGCTGATTTAACAGCATTTCACGGAGGTACATCAATGCTTTATCCTAATGCTTCAACACGACATCGCATTTGTTTTTATTCTTCGGCTACGTAAGTTTTTTCTACATTTTCAAAAGGACGAGGTCCCACCGAGATTTGAACTCGGATCGCTGGATTCAAAGTCCAGAGTGCTAACCATTACACCATGGGACCGCGCTGCCAGGAAGAGCGACATCACGACACTTATTCCCTCAATAGTCAATGTGCTGTTGTGTGTAATTATAACGTACGTTAACTGTCGTTTCCATTAAACTGCGCATATTTCGCGTGAATTTGCGATGCTTCTTTTCGGTGTTTAACGTTATAATGCTTGGCTAGCTTGCTTAGCAAGTCAGCGGCAGGTTCTAGCAAACCAACAGCGAGTTATTTTTAATAACTTTTGTATATATTACAACTGGCTTACGTTAATATTTGTCGAAATGTATTAGCGTTTTCGTTGTATTTATTTATTTATTCACCCTATCGCTATGTCTTCATATCATATTGTGTTATGTTTAGCCGCTTAACGTTACACACCGAGACCTGTTTAACTTCAGCTCGTCTCGTGCTGTCAGTTCCTCGGACTGAAGGCAAACCTCGCACGCACGCTGAGCCTTCCCTCCTGAAAAGGCTTTTAATCGTATTATTTACTTATTCATACCTTTCTACCGAGAAACAGACGCATCAGATTGTTACAAAACGGTAGGCTGCTTTTATTAGTCTCAAATTCTTACAAAAGATGACTCCCGAGCACCAGCTATCTAGGGTGTTTACTGACTAAATGTATTTAATCGTGACTTTAACATCCGCCACAAATATTGCAGATTCTTAAAGAATGTGTAAAAGTGGCAATCGGTCTGTAAAATTTGTATATTTTGCTTATTTTCCCCCCACTGTTAATCATTTTTTCCTCCGTGCTTTTTCGCACATTTTCCTTCGTAAATATGTAACGTTAGCACAAAATCTAATCTTTAAAAAAAGAAATATTTGCATTACTAAATAAGAACCAACAGACTACAGCCAATTTATTCTAATTTTACACTCTCAACTCTGTGTCCGTACTATTGATGTTTACAAAAAATGCATTCCTGATCATGTTTTATTGTGCATAGCTAAATTATTATGTTTTTTAAAATCAGATTTCCATACAGAATCCTGATTGGCCGGCTGCCCTTGACCTTTGACCTACAATGAAGTAACATTCTAGTTCCACGCACATTCCACAGTGATCTTTGTAGTCTGCCAGAGGTTATGACCTGTTATATCACTGTAACCATCAGAACATTTTGTACGTGGGAAATGGAAAGAGGAGAATGAAGGTGTGATAGTCGTCTGCATTTGTTAAAGACTATCTTGAGAGGGATCTTTTGTAGGTCAACACTACAACAGATGACTCGGAAGGTCACAGGACCAGATTAAACATCATAGATTCAAGTGCAGTGTTGATAGTACAATAACACTGTATAGATTTTGTATCTTTTATTTTCTCTTTGCGGTGCCATTTTACGTGGACGTACAAAGCATGCTTAGTACCCTAAACGTGCCCCTTTATATTTCCAGACAATAGCCCATATGTTCCCGTGAGAAGACGATGGAAACCGCCAATGGATAACCATAAGAGGCCCCTCTCCCTGCATCTTTTGCTTCCGTTCATGCCTCTACGATCTTCCTTTCACTACGTCACTCCATCACATTTCTCTTCCTTTATCTCAACATTGGCCACAGCTCACATGCCTGCGCACAAACATGACACAGAACCTTTTTTCTCCCACTGTGTGCCACAGGGCTGAATTCCCTCATGTGATCAGACTAACACAATCAAACTTGTATGTTATTTTTCTCTTATGCATACACACACACGCACACAGCTAGCCTTCAAGGCCTGAAACAGAAGCCTCTGCTATACTACTCAGGCAGACACACCCAAGTAAAACATGAACTCATCTCCTTACAAACCCAAATATTATATTTAAAAAAAAAGACTGGCCGTCATAGACGGCTGAACATTTCCATGACTTACTGTGGTAACTGTAGAGACCAGAAATCGCCTACTGCTATTAGGTTAAGTAGGGTATTGGCTAGGCCATAAATTGTTTTGTGTTGCATTTTTGTTTTTCTTAAAGGAGCAGCAAAATGCAAAAGTAAATTTAACTCCTTTCAATCTCTCTCATGTATGCTCCCTTTCTGTCCCTATGTGAGGGAATGTTAGGGAATAGCCTTCCCTCATTCTTTATTTTATTATTATTATCTACATACAATGAAAATGAATGATGCACACAGCCTTTTGTGTTCATCAAAATCAAACAGCCTTGCAACAACAGAATGAGTAAACGAAGCGTTCCTTTAATGCAGAACGAAGTGCCTGACACACGTTTCTCCTCGTTTATACACGGATATAACGCTCGACCTCATGCGGACAAACTGTTTACCTCGCTGGTGCCTCTGACGTCACGACACACCCCTCGCGCGCGTGAGCGTGTGTGTGTGAGTGTGAGTGTGTGCGCGCGCAGCAGCTCGCCTGTGAATGCAGTGGGGTTCGTGTGAGTGAGTGTGTTTTGCTTGTGGAATGTGGGAGTTGTCCCCACGCGCTTTACGAACAACCGACCTGTCCAAACAGTGCGCGCGTGGCAGAGGATGTCACACCAACCAAAACAGCGGACGCACGCTCACAGCACAGTCTTTAATCCGTTATTGGAGGAAAATCCGCCGTACAGGGTAGAGTCGGGGCGGGGCGTAATTACAAGGAGTCCCATCTATTTAGGGTCAAGTACAACATTTTTACAGTCCTAACCAGCGTGGGTTCAAAGTTTGTTTTGTGCCCGGAAACTGCGAATCACCCATAGGGCGCGGAGGAAGTGCTTTCGGGATCGACCGATATTTTTGGGTCGTATTATTTTGTCTTTCGTCAATCCACAGACTCGCGATTAAATCTGCACGGGATGGTTTGCGGAGCTGCAATAGCCAGCTTGATTCGTTAGCATCTCGTCGACTAGCTCCTCCAGAGGCTCGACCGCGAGTAACGGGGCTGCGCCGCGGCTGGACGCGGAGCGAGGCGACCCTCTGCGGGCTGCGCTGCCGAGGCGGTGGGCGTGTTTTCTCGGCGTGCTAGCATGTGAGCTGGCGCCAAGTTCTCGGCGTGAAGAAAACAAGATTTACAAGTTACGCGCTGGAGCGAAGCAGCAAAAGTCACATCTCTCTTGATCGGAAAAGTTGCACGCAGGTACGAAGCGAGCGGTTTACTCCAACGCGCACGATTATCAAAGTGAACCTTGTGCGCACTAATGCAATTCAAAACAAAAGCTGCTAGTCTGCTAATGTTAGGTAACCTACTCAAGTGACTGTTTTTTTTTTAACCTGGCACATGAGGTCCAGAAAGAGTGAGAGCGAGAGCTAGTGTGGTAATTGCTGAGCTAAACGCGTTTGTCACTTTAATACCCGTTTATTTATTCGTTGTGTGTCTTTGGTGCATCTGTCTCGTTGCACTGATTGAATGTAATTTAAACACCGACCTTGGCAAGTTACACATAGTGGAAAACTTTGCATGTCTTCGCGTACAGTTAAGTCCTGATGGATGATGTTAAGCAGCAAATCCGTGCTAATGAAGCATTAATTATATTCAAAGTGATGTAAAAGCGTGTAATGGTAATGGGTTTGATAGTATTGCTGCGTATCGGCTCATCTGTTGCGGTAATTTTCAACTGCGACATCATCCAGCCACAGCGACAGTCTCGCTCCTATGGTTTTACTAGCACGTTCAAAGTTACTGCTTTAGAGATTGACCTGACTTCTCCAACCAAACACTGAATTAATTCATAATCAGACGTACAGTACGAATGATTCCGGTCCGATACGTGTTTGTTTGTTTGTTACGTGCGTGTATTTGCGGTATTACTTTATAATAGGTTTCTTTGATAATATGACCACGCATTATATTTATACACAATGCGTAATAGATCATTAATCAATATGCATTGCAATAGTTACAATGTAAACTTCCATTCATATATTTCCCACATGTGCCTATTTAAATGTACGTAAAGACATTACATATAATGTATTTGCTTATGTGTCTGTAATGTTTAATTGTAAGTGAACGTTATTAGTTAATTTTTACTTTTGTTTTCTTGTAGCTGCTTGTTAATCTTCTTTGCTGTCGTGATGATAAACCTTATCGTCCTTTTACACTATGGTCGAAACAAAATGTGCATATTAATTGAGGCCTGTGTGTTTTCTAAAACCTGATAATGGAAGTGAAACCTAGTAAATGCTTTATTTAAAATCCCAAAAAACTGTAATAAATCTACTATTTCAGGTGAATTCAACGTTCCCAGTATTGTTTAACATAATGCCCTTGTTGGTCCTATAGGAGAGAGAGCGTGTGACTCTGACATGAAAGCACATTGTGCTGTTGGTATGTTGAGAATCTGTTGTAGTTTGCATAGTTTGTTTAACATGTCGGTTGAACTGGGCTAGGACTTTTTCCACCGTCCCTAATGGACAACTAGTTAGGACATGTCAGACAAAGCGTGATCCAAAACTAATGGCTGGTAATATTTTCTAGTTGTTTAGGCTGATGTTAGGTAGTACACCTTTAAAATCAATGCAATGGTTATCCTTGTCCCACGTTAGAATGGCTAATAGCAATGCTTAGGACTAGTTGTATCAAATGTGTTTTTGTGTTTGATCCCCAATCATGTGACACTGAAGACTGGAGTAATGGCTGCTAAAAAAAAATTCAGCTTTGCCACCAAAGGAATACATTTTGTTTTAAAAATATATGAAAATGAAAAATGGTTCTTTTTAAATTGTTTTAATACTTCACGTTAATACTGTTTTCCTGCTCCAATAAATGCAGCCTTGATGAGAGTAAGAGACCCCCCAGTTTGGACGGCAACAGCAAAATCTATTTCGTCCTGTGCTGGATGTTTACATGTTCAGTATAGTCTAGAATACCCATGCACCTGTATAATACGTTCTTAAACGTGAACGGTTCTGAGTCTGCGTCATGCTGTATTTCCTTTATACACGTCTGCCTTTTATATAGGTTGTACTGATGATGTGTTCCTTTTGTTTAAAGGAGCTGGATTGTGATGTTTAGGTTGTTATTGTGGTGGTGCTCATTTCAGAGGCTGGAATGTGTGTGCCTGTGTGTAGTTTCTGTAACTCTAGGCAGAAGCTGTGAGGCCTTGACTGTAGCCCTGTAGAGAGGCCCATTGAAGGGGAAGTTGGCTCTGTATGTGTGTGTATGCGTGTGTGTGCATGCAGACCACTGGGATTGGACACAGGGTAGAAAGACCCCCTGTATGGAAGGAGGGAAAAGGGAGGAAAGAGGAAGGAGGAGTCAATTACACTTTTCTGGTCATGTGTGTGTTCTTGCCCCATGTTTTGCATGGACAGTGAGTGGTCGCGTTACGGCAAGGGTAACCAAAGACGAATACGTAAAAATGTACTTTCTCACAGCTGAGAAAGATTGCTCATTAGTAAACAGCCTAAATTTGACTTTTTGTAATGTAACTTGTAGAACGCTGGCCTGATGTTTGTTTGTTTACTGTGGCTAATGTTTTACAGTGCTATCTTTGTCTTTCCATCCGATTTAAATAATATTTGTTTGCTTATGGTGAATTTAACAGTTCAGAAATAATTGATGTTCAGTGTGCGGAGGTTTTTCAGCATGATGGAATGATAAATGATTAATGTATGTCTTTGCGCAGCATATCTTCGGCTACTGTGGATTGGTACTATTTGCTCAGTGCTTGACATTGCTATATATGGCTTCACTAAACCTACTTGGACTGAGAGTCAAATAGACTGAAATAACACAGAAAATGTATGATCTGTTTTGTTTTGTTTTTTCTTACCATTGCATTGATTTCTGTAAGATCCTATAGTTACTTAGCGGAGTCCGGCAGTATATAAGGGGTAATATACAGTCAGTCAAGGTGATCAGGAAGCGGAGGGATCTTATGTCACCCTAATTGCATACTTACCAAGTAAGTGCATAAATTATACTTATAAAATGTAGTGGTCATTACACAAACAGCAAGTACAACATTTTTACAGTCCTAACCAGCGTGGGTTCAAAGTTTGTTTTGTGCCCGGAAACTGCGAATCACCCATAGGGTGCGGAGGAAGTGCTTTCGGGATCGACCGATATTTTTTGGTCGTATTATTTTGACAGCAGAGTGCATGATTGGCCAATCAGAAGTAGATGTTGCTGAGTATCAGTTTAGGTTCCTTGTCACAATGTATTTTTTTTAATAAATCTTTCTCATCCAAATTTCTAGATGCACATTTGTCATTTATTTTACAAGTTTATTAATATACACTGTTAGAACACAAATTATCACGGTTCTCTAAAAGCTTAACGCTACATTTTTGTGTCCTATTTACTCAAAAATAGTAAATATTAGGACCTAAAGTGTACATATTTTGCTTTTTTTTACCACTCAAGTGACAGCTTTATACTTTTTTTTAAAACTGTATAAGTAAAGCAAAATAAATAAATGTAAATTTTGAGAGTACAGTATAATAATTGTAGGGATGGATGGTTCACCCAAGAATGAAAACTGTGTACTCATCTTGTGTTGTTGCAATCTGTGTGACTTTCTTCAGTGGAACATAAAAGAAGATATTCTGAAGATTGTTTGCGTTGGTTACCATTGATTTCCACAGTATGGACAAAAATATACACGTTTCTCAAAATATTATCTTGTGCGTTCCACACAAGGTGAGTAAATGATGACTGGATTTTCATTTTTGTGTGAACCGTCTCTCAAGTCGTGTTTGTGTTGCAGTGATTTTTGTCCTGTGAGGGCTTGACGTTGGCCTACATGGATTGAATTCGTGTTTCTCCACAGGATTACCACATTTCATAGGGTTAAACTAAACCAGCTTGATTTCAACGCATTTATCAGCTGTTCCGGCTCCTGAGGGGTATGTTAATGTAAATGCTGCCTGTGGTTAAACATCTAGCATAAACAATTACTTATACGGTCACATAACTAGTATGTTTTTACCCTGTTCAGATGGAAATCTCTACAAGAATCCGACAGAAAAATGACTTTACCATGTCCTCATAGAGTGTTGCTTGGCATGAGTTTTAGTTTGTATTTGTGTGGTGTACTTGTGGAATTTTGTGTGTTGTGTGTGTGTGAGTGTGTGGCAGTGTTATAATCTGGCACTGTGTTTCCAGTAGGGTTCGTGTGAGGACAACAGCAGTTTCTGTGTGTTCTGGACCCAAACTGACCCAACTGGCTCTGCACATTACACATACATATTTCCTTGGTGTGTGTGTGGAGGAAATGTGTAGGACAGTTTGTCTCAAAGTCTCTGTCTGTTTTATGGTTTTTATGGGCTTGCTGATCGTTCTGCCATTATAGCCGTTAAAGGCAGTTTGCCGCGTCACTTCAAGTGCGAGAACATTTCTACAGGGCTTTAGCATGTAATGTTGCATGTATTCCTGTGTTTTCCACATGGTCTCCATGCCAGGCCTGGCATTCCTGCCGTGTGAGCCTGTCTTTGTCTGTTGTCATAGCTAATGAAGGTTTATGAAACCCTGACAGCATCTCTGTCCTGTCCTGCACTCAGGCGCCCCTCAGCCTGTGCTGCAAGGGCCGGGGCTTTTTTCTCTGTGTTTACTTAAATTTATAACCTATCCATGCCTAAATGTCACACTAGTTACAAAGTCAAGCCGCATTATTCGGTTTCTCAAAGTATTTATTGGAGGAACCATAGCTACGCCTGTAGATTGAAGTATCACCATAGCTACATGTTATAGAGTTACTACTAGCATGAGCACTGACGTTACACAATAACTACTGGCAATATGTTATGGAATATGCTAATCTGTGGTTATCAGATATGACTTTGCTCTCTGCATTTGTTTTCGAAAAGATATTTAGATATATTTGGACCGCTTTCAATTTCGATTAAAGATAGCGAGCGTTCGCAAGTTACTCCGAACTTCTTCACTTTAGTCATGCGGTACCTCATGTACTTTTATACGATAAACAGGCCATTGCTCTCACATCCAGGTCATTCCGCTGAAGAGGGACAGTCTTTCTCGTACACCTTGGCCTACATACTTGTTAGTACTATGTGATGCTTCAGTCAGTTCAATCATTAACTCTGAACTACCTTAAAGGGCATCACTATCGTACATATAGTTAGGCCGCAGTCAAGGTGTCAGTCATGCTGTCTTCAAACGTCCAGATCTAAAATAACCCAGGTGTTCTCAGATTTGCTACATATTGCTTGGCATCAGATGAAACATTAACCTGACCGGCAAATTAAGAGGCATTTAACATTTTCTGAAAGTCTCTTATCTACTTCATGCTTTGTGTGCATTGATAACAAGAACCATATACTGAAGCAAGTGCGAATAGCGAAGATGTGATGTGCACAGTCCAAAATCTCAACGTGCACACACAGTTAATGATTTTGGAGACTTGTGAAAGCAAGGACTGAATTTACCTAACAATTGCTTATGGAATGACTGCTTTTAGTCTCCTCTTTAGAAAGGAAGTGATTTCTGCTACACTAACTTATATTATTTAAATAGCAGGGAAATGGTAATTTTATTATATGGAAAATTGCTTATAATATTAGTAGAGGACTATGTTATATAGCACGGCTAATCACTCATAGCTACTGCTCACTTCACTAAGTCTACTTAATTATTTAAAAGATTTTTTTTTCCACAGGCTGTTGAGAAATTAGGTAGAATCCAGTATAATGAAACTCAATTACTTTTTTCCTGCATGTGTGTGTACCGCGATGTGAATGCTTATGGAAGCATGTATGAAGGTAAAATGACCTTTAAAAGTGTATGAATTGCATTCTTTTAAGAAGTACCAGTCTTTTTAACATTTTCTTATGTATTGATAGATGCATTCACAGTTTGTTTGCGTCTATACATCACTAAAATTCACTTTTTGTAAATGTTTATCTATTGATATTAAGTTGATTGATCATTATATGACTTGCGACTGTCCTCCTTTTTGAATCTGTCTGGATATTGACGAGCAAAAATAATCATTATCATTACTGGATAAGCCAAGAAAAATAACAACGTCCATCTGCAGGTTACCTTCAAAAATATGCACATAAGTAGTGCCATGTTTGTGGCTGACTGCCAACTACATCTTCACAAACGGGGATTGCAAATGTTTCACACATTTTGAATAGATGAATAAATGAACGGCCCAATTTAGATAAATGCATCATTATGTGCTGAAGTGTTTTGAAATGGTTTTATTAGGGTGAGTTTTCTGTGTGCGTTAAGAGTAATTTGAGAACTTTCTCTTGAGGAGGTCACGTCATATGTGTGTACTAGAACTGAACTAGTAGGTAAACTTGCCATATTTGAAGCTTTTAGCATATTTTCCAGCCGAAAGATTCTGTTTATAGCGAAGAGCTCACAAAAAGTAATTTTTTTTTTTTTTAACGTCGAAGTAGGAATTTCCTCATAACTTACTAAGTGAAAACAGGAAAACTGAGACATCACCCTCTGTGCCGAGGTATGTTTATTTGGTTTGCGCTGTTCCTGTTTGTATACACTGTGTCGTGATGTCCCCGTGACCTTTCACATAGTTCTCTACTTTATTGCTGATTCCACGTTGTACGACAGTGATAACTCGCCTGCTGTTATCTTATACACAATTTATTGTGACTATGTTCTTATCACCTGATGCTTTTTAGCTGTTTGAGTTGGTGTGTCACTTTGACCTCTGACTTATTTCAACATGGCTGCTGCTCCTCATGGTGTTCAGTAATGTTTTCATGTTTATGGGTTTGCTGACCTTGTTCTTTATTTCATATTTGTTTCAAAAAAGGCTCTTTTGATGGCGATATTGAAGCTGACGTCTGTTTGTTTTCATTTGCACGGTCTCCCACAATCCCTCCAGTCCCCCTGCCCTTCCTCAATGGTGTAGCACTGATAGCTAATTAATATTCCCCTCTATCTCGTGCGCTCTTTATCAATGCGCATACATTAGTGATGCTTATATAAAGAACTCTGCCCCCCCCATTCAGTTTGTGATAGTGTCCATGAGGCCATGGCTTTGATCAAAATGATTTATTGTTCTATTAAAGGATTGTTAATTATTCAAGACTTGGTAAAGTACGTCAGTTATGATTTGTGGTTTTGTTTTGCTGTCAGTCTGTGCTGAAGAAAGAGGACATTTACTATTGTTTCTGGGGGGGTTTTATGCTTTACATAAACTACCGGTCAAAAGTTTAGAATGATCAAATTCTTGTCATGTTTATGAAATAAGGGTTGCATGACTTTGTTCAAAATTTAGTCAAAATGCTAATATTCTAAAAATTACAATTTAAAATGTTATATTGTTTAGCAGCCTAGATATATATAAGATATATATACTAAAAAAAATCATATGATATTTAGCATTATCAAATCTTGTTATGAGCACAAAATCTGCATATTACAGTTATTTCTGAAAGATCATGTGACACTAAAGACGAGAGTAGCTTGAGGAATAAATGACATTTTCAAATATATTCAATCAGAAAGCAGTTCTTTGAAATGGAAATTGTGCAATCTGTGTTGTTCTTCCCATAATCCTCGTAAATGCACAACTTTGTATGTTTGATTGTGTTTTTCCTCCTCCTCCTTCAGTGATGGAGTCAGCCGTTAGTACATCCACTCAAGTGCCAGATGAGTTTGACCGTAATGTTCCACGAATCTGTGGTGTGTGCGGAGACAAAGCCACTGGCTTTCACTTTAATGCGATGACCTGCGAGGGCTGCAAAGGCTTCTTCAGGTACACACACTTTCTCTCATCCAATTTGGTATTCGCACATTTACACCAATGTTCATTAAGAAACACATTATCTGTAACCAATGTGATACTGCC
Organism: Enteromius afrohamiltoni; assembly: GCA_034779775.1. Lineage (NCBI taxonomy): Eukaryota > Metazoa > Chordata > Actinopteri > Cypriniformes > Cyprinidae > Enteromius > Enteromius afrohamiltoni. The sequence continues at coordinate 13,367,139 of JAUYWG010000039.1, read as the reverse complement.
AGGCTATTTTTAGCATTTTTACGTGTGCTCATTAGGCGCAGTATGAAGCGGAAGGCCAGTTTTACCTGTCCTTTTAATGGAAGCTGCACCATCACTAAAGATAACCGTCGCCACTGCCAGGCCTGCAGACTCAAGCGTTGCCTGGATATTGGCATGATGAAAGAGTGTGAGTTACTAGCCAGCATGACACATCTCTGAACACTGATTACTGGGAGCCAAGATATACTTTGTTACATCACGTTTTAATTATAGTTTAGATTTTATTTACCCTGCAGTCTCAAAAGCTTCCAAATGTCATTTCTGCAGCCTTGAAGGGCTTTGCAGGAATGGTATGCTGTTTGTAAGCTTGTGCCAAACAAAAGCAAGTAAGATGATCCAGTCACAAAAGGTCCCAAAAGACTGCTGGAAAAGTGATACTTGGTATAAGGAAGTAGTTTCACCATTTGTGAGCACATGATCCTGAGTTGCAGCTCATTTCGAAAGTGGAAGGTACTTCAGATTATGGATTTTACGAGGTTTATTTGTTCTCGTGTTTTGAAGAATCGTCAGCGGAAAATATAGCTATTATGTTGTTGTTGTTGTTTTTTTAACAAGCATTGCATGCAGAGTCATAAAACGGCAATAACTGACGCAAATGTTTTACTGACCCCAACAATCATAATAGCTATGAACCTGAATATTGCTTTAACCCTAAAAGTAAATTGTTGAATCAATTTAATTTAAAGATTAAAAATCTTAGATTACTGGGGAAAAGGAAAATACATTTCCAGTAGATGTGTCTCAGATAATGTGGTAACTTTTTTTCTCAGGTATTTCTACAAGTAAAAATGATCTGTTGGAATTGTTCTGCCTCTCGTCAGTGTCTATGAGACTGAATTAAATTAAAGCTATTGATTAAACTCTATCGAATGATACTAAAGTAAATTATAATGAATTACGGTCGTAATATAACACTGGAGGACAACATATGATATAAGTTTGATCATTTAATCTGTATTTTATCTGTAATAAAATTCTATTACATGGGCACAGTGATGATACTTTTTCCTTCAGTTATTCTGACAGATGAGGAAGTTCAGAGGAAAAAGGAGCTGATCCAAAGGAGAAAGGATGAGGAGGCGCAGAAGGAGGCGCAGAAGCCCCGGCTTTCAGAGGAGCAGCGCAGCATCATTGATATGCTCGTGGATGCACATCACAAAACCTATGACGATTCCTACTCTGACTTCTCACGCTTCAGAGTAAACAATTCATCTTATTCTTTTCCTCTCTTCTGTATGCCAATCTTTCAGTTTTAGCCAGTTTTAAGATGTTCTTGCCTAATGAGGTTTTGGACACTTTAGTGACACGTCATGTTGCATGCATTCAGTTTTAATCCAAGAGATCTGGAAACAAATTACTAGTTTATCTCAGAACCAATAGTTCTCAACCAAAAGGTGTGAAAATGATTCTAAGTGATCATGAGAGAAGTCCCAAAAGCTTACCAGGGCTGTATTTATTTGATTAGAAATACAGTAAGAACAAAAATATTGAGAGTTTTACTACAATTTAAATCTACTGTTTTATTTTAATATGTGACCCTGGACAACAAATCCAGTTGTAAGTGTTAATTTTCTGAAATTAAGATTTATACATGATCTGAAAGCTGAATAAATAATGTATAATTTAGATGGATAGAGCAATATTTGATCGAGATACAACTATATGAAAATCTGGAATCTGAGGGTACAAAAAAATCTACATGCCGAGAAAATCACCTTTAAAGTTGTCCAAATGAAGATCTTATTAATGCATATTACTAATCAAAAACAAAGTTTTAATATATTTTCGATAAGAAATTGACTAAATACTTTCATGGAACATGATCTTTACTTACTATCCTAAGGATTTTTGGTAAAAAAAAAAAAATCAATAATTTAGACCCATACAATGTATTTTTAGCTGTTGCTACAAATATACCCCAGCGACTTAAGACTGGTTTTGTGCTCCAGGGTCACATATATGAAATGTAGTTTATTCATAAGATGTCTAAGCTTACGTTTCAGCAGCCATTACTTCAGTCTTTAGTGTCTCATGATCCTTTAGAAATCCTTCTAATATGCTGATTTGGTGATTTTTGAAACATTTCTTTTTATTATCAGTGTTGAGGAGAGTTTTGTGGAAGCAATGATACAACTTTTCAAGAATTATTTGATTAAAAGGAAGTTCAAAAGAACAGTATATTCCACTTTTGATGATTTACATCATATCAATCCCAGAATATTAAATGGATTTGTATATATGTGAAGAATTTGTGTTTTTAACAGTTTTTTTTCTTTCTTTAAATCATGTTCGTTTTTGTTTTTTTCATTCATCTCATTCAAACTGCAGTTGTTATTTTAATTATGTTAAAAAATAAATAAAAAAACACAATATAAATCTTATGCAGTAAATGCAATATAAAGTTTTTGCAAATAAACTCTTCATATTCCAAAATTGTTGCTATATGTCAAGTAAAACCCATTATGATATTTTCTAATACTACATTTTTAATTGTCCAAACAATTTGTCCCCTTTTTCTGTTTTATATTCTATTTCTCTCTAGCCTCCGGTTAGAGAGGGTCCAGTTACACGCAGTGCCAGCCGAGCCGCGTCTCTTCATTCACTATCAGATGCCTCCTCAGACTCCTTCAGCCATTCTCCAGGTGACACAACCATGCATATACGTGCTGAACCAATGCACACAAACACTCGTTTGTGCATAAATCACCTGTGAGGTTTCTTCTGAGAAATGTTTTTCAGGCCAGTATGAGGCGTGGACAGGCGTGTGTGTTTGTGTGTTAGGGGGTTGTGAGTCTTATATGCACAGCAGGCTCCGTCCATCTCACCATGCCTGACGTCACAGGAGAGCCTCTCTAATGACAAACAGGCTATTCACATGAGTACACACACACACACACACATATGGCTCATCCTGGAAGCAGCAAGTTGTTTTTGTAACTTTAAATATGACATGTATTACAAACTCTCTACTAGGGTTGGATGTTATGACCATGATCTTACTGCGCGCACTAGAAGTATTTTTAAAAAAGAAGAATTAAGTTTACCAATTGTAAAACTCTGTTTAATTGCTTTGTATGGAAATGTGGTGTTTTGCAGTAGTTGTAATATCTTAGCATTGTTTGCTTTTTAGGCAAAGTGTAAATAAGAGATTTATTCTGCTATGTTGACAGCTTTGTTTATTGTTATGAAGGCGTTTGCAGAGTGCAGAGCACAGTACGCTGACAGTCAGTGAGCTTGTACCTGTGACGTGTTCCTGTGTAAACATGCACATTGATTCTAGTGCAAGCTTTAGTTAGAATTTATTAAAAAACCCTAATTAATGAATGCAGTTACAGAATCAGAATACAGAAAAATAATCCATTGATTTTAATTGCAGTCATAATACATGGCAGCAAATGAATGCATGCAAAATTGCTGAAATGAACTCTTTTTCTTTGCAATTTCAGTTTGCTAAAATATTAAAAACAAGTATTTGTTTTCCGGTTGTGTTATACAAAGCTGTTGGCAGATTTTGGAACAGACACAAGGGGGAGATAAAGCTTCTGTTACAGTGGACACACTTATCAGCCAATGCTTCAAAAAAAGTCTCTCTAGTCATTGATTCTGAGTTTTACTTTGAATTTTTATTGGCCCACTGCAAAAATAATAATTAATTTAGTTTAATGCATGGAACTAAAGTAAAATTTAAAGAATTATAATTTTTGATGGCATCTGTTTTTTTACTTTCACACCATCTGTAGAGTCCGGAGATCGTAAGATGAATCTGAGCAGTCTTTTGATGATGTATCAGGAGCAGGGTTTGAGCTCCAGTCCAGACTCAAAGGAGGATGAGGGCACTAGTCTTTCCATGCTTCCTCACCTGGCTGACCTGGTTTCCTACAGCATTCAGAAGGTCATCGGCTTTGCCAAAATGATTCCTGGATTCAGGTACAATTTTTGTGTGTATGTGTGTCAGGCAAAATTGAAGTTAATCAATTTTATTTGGGCTGTCTAATGAACAGAATTTATTTAGTTTAAAGAAATGTAACAGTCACAAGAAGAAATTAAGTTTTGCAACAAAACTGAAGAAATGTAACTTTTTTTTTTTTAATGCAGTAATTTGATTAACACGTGTAGGGTTTTGAATTTTGCCATTTCTCTGAAACACCAGAACATCTGATGTACCAGTTTTCAAAAACACAGCATTTCATATAGTCAATAATTTGATTAAATTGGAGCATTCTGGGAAAATATATACATGTGTTCCTTTCTGCTGAATGGAGCGCAACAACTATATTACTTTAAGAACTCTAATTGCATTTGATAATAATTTACCCAAAAATTAATATTTGCTGTTAATTTGCTTACCCTCAGGCTTTAAGATGTAGGTGACTTTTTTTTCTTCAGTAGAACAGTAAAATCGTTTTTTAGCTGAAACCGTAGTCCTTTTTCTCCACCATACATGCTAACGACAAATAAAATATCTTTTGCAATAAATTATTGTGTGCTCTATGAAAATAAAACCACATAAACAATGGCAATACATAATTACAGACAAATAGTCACCTGCATCCTAAATGGTCTGAGGGTGATTAAACTACCAAACAAATGGTTATTTTTGGGCAAATGATCCCTTTTAGATCGCAGGGCTTGAGTGAAATTCTTGTGGGTTCAGAGCAAGAATGTTCTTTACATTCCTTTCATCTGTTTTAGTGGCTTGTTTGTGGAAATGTCTATCTTTTGCCCTACAGGTGACATGACTATCATCTATTTAATTCCTTCAGGAACATAAAAATAGGTTTGACCTTATATATTGTCACTCTCAGTACATGTTTCTTTCCTGCCTCTGTGCACTTCTATGTATTTCCCAGCTTCCTCAGATAGTGCATACATACATATGCATTACGGACCACATGTTGCTGTGGTAACCATAGGAGTGTCATGTTATTCTCGCTGAACGCACCCACTCCCTCTACATCTGCCATTCACAGAATCCAGCATGAGCCAACATTTGATGCGTGTGCGTTTGTGTGTTTCAGAGAGCTGACAGCTGAAGATCAGATTGCTTTGCTCAAGTCCAGTGCCATAGAAGTGATCATGCTCAGGTCCAACCAGTCTTTCAGTCTGGAGGACATGAGCTGGAGCTGTGGAGGACCTGATTTTAAATACTGTGTCAATGATGTCACGAAAGGTACACGCAAACAGACATACATTGTTTGAACTTTTGGTATTGTTATTGTAAAAACGTTAATATAGGGGCATATTATGCTGTTTTAAAGATCGTTATTTGGGGTAACAGAATATGTTGACATGCTTTGATGCTCAAAACACATTATTTTGTGCATTATCTTAACTCCTCTGTTACCCCTCCCTTTTAAACGCATTATTTTCTAGAAAGGAAATTAAACCGTCTCAGATTGCTTACGGAACCCATGTTTTCCGAGTAGGGAATGAGATGCTGCATATCCGATGCAGTGGGAACACCCCCTGGTGTGATGATTTTCTGAAGCTCATATAGAATCACGGCAATTGAATTAATGAAGTCCCATCTTACGTAGTACGTGGGTGACCTCAATCCACGCCCGGGCCATCTTAGCTCTTAAATTTTCTTGTCGAAACACCTTGTAACACCCCAAAGAGAAAGGAAAACTTGAAATTTCAATCTAAATAAAGATTAAATGAAAAAATACAGCGGCAAATATTGCCTGTAGTTCGTCTCTGTTGATAATGAGCCTAGTGAAATCCTTAAGATTTTGTGTGTTTGTGGGAGCAGCTGGACACACTCTGGAGCTGTTGGAGCCTCTGGTGAAGTTTCAGGTGGGCTTGAAAAAGCTCAACCTACATGAGGAGGAACATGTGCTGCTGATGGCCATTTGCCTGCTGTCTCCAGGTCAGCTTTTATATACCACATGCACCAAGCATTAGACGCACTCAGACCTCATATAAATCTCACTTTTCTGTGTTTGTGTGCTCATAGACCGGCCCGGGGTGCAGGACCACGAGCGAGTGGAAGCATTGCAGGACAGAATATCTGAGGTTCTGCAGGCGTACATCCGTGCGCATCACCCTGGGGGGCGTCTGCTCTACGCTAAGATGATCCAAAAGCTGGCGGACCTCCGTAGCCTGAACGAAGAGCACTCCAAACAGTACCGCTCCCTCTCTTTCCAGCCTGAGCACAGCATGCAGCTGACCCCTCTTGTGCTGGAGGTCTTCGGCGGACAGGTCACTTAGCAACTTCACCCGAATCGTATCAAGAAGTGCGGGTCAAACGGCTTGACCCGGAGGGTTGTGGAGTGAATGTACGGACAATCACCTTAAAATGCATACAGAGTTTCCAGGACGAAGTTTGTGAGTGGTCTGTGTGTGTGTGAGTGTGTAAGTGTATCCCTCATCATTTACCGATCGGCTAGGAAGTGCCATTATTTGTATGTACGGAGGACATTCTCGTGAGAATGTAATATGGTCATGGTGTTTTTCACTGTGGCAACTCGATACAGTATGTTTTACTGTATTATCAATAGCCAACAGTACACTGCATGTGTAGGATGAGCGTGTGAGTTTTCGTAGTCCTGTTCTAAACCTCTGCATGGTCCCCAAAGCGCTGTCCACTACTGCTGATGTCCTGTCTCTTCACCTCCTGCCTTTAAATGCACAGGGTTAAAAGTACTAATGCAAGCACACAGTTCTAACTCACCCCCTCGCCTCGCCACTTAACCAAACAAACGGCAGCTCCGCCTCCCTTTCCTCTGCCTCCAGAGCTCTGATAGGTCGCTGAACAATGGCTGTCTTCTCTACTGTTTTTTGCCTGTGCTGTGATTAGCCAATAACCTGACGCCTCTGCAAAGCGGTCAGTGCAGCATTAGCACTCGCCACTCAGCTAACCTGTAAATAAGACTCAGTATCTATATTCGTACCTTTTCAAATCAGTGTAAATAGAGTTTGATATAAGCGCTTCTTGTGGCTAATGGTAGAATTTCGCAGAGGGAGACCCTGCAGCCCTGGCTCGTTTAATGAATATGTAAGTTAAGACTGCGGTCAAACTGAGCTTTTATGCAGATGTAAAAGAATCATGGATTACGTTTTAAAGAACTGAGAGCATTAGCTTCCTCCTTCACTACATTTTACCCTAACAACGTTTCACGCTTTGTTAGCTATCGTGAAAACATATCTGGTTGCGATTTATTCTTTTTTATAGTTTATAGTTCACATAAGGGGTTACACAGCTAAAATAAAACAGTATAAAAACATGGGTCATATTTCAGTCCAAAAAAAAAAAAAAATCCTCCTAGATGTAATTTTGATTACTCTAATAGGATAATAAATTATGCATTCTTTAAATTGGAAATCTTTTTTTTCTTTATATTATGTTAATGAGTATTGTTTTCACATTATGGAATTAAAACGTAAAGTGTATTTTTAATGAATGAAAATAATCCTAATTTTGGCGTGAACTATGACCCGAGTTTATCCCTGACTGTTTTCTTTGCTTTGATCTGGGAATAAAACTCTATGCTATACTCTATAATAACTCTAAAAGCAGCATGCAGGGTTATTTATGATTTTTAATCAGTAACTGCAAAGTTACATGCTACTTGAGTATATTAGATTTTTTTGTTGGCACAGGGAGGTTCTTAAAAGCATATTTTAATCACAGTATAACACAACTCAGCACATTCTTGTCTTACGCTGGCTGTGATTGCTAAATGATAATTACAGACACCTAATACCATGTTGGCCATGGTATAAACATTTTTCTTTTTTTGTATAGTCATGTCTTTGGACACCATGTTAATATCGCCACATTAGCCACTGCCTGCATTGTGTCCACACACAACTGCCTTAGCTTGGCCTCAGCTGTTCACAGTTCTTCATTTTAATTGACCTTTTTATGCTTTTTAAGTATGTAAAAGTCCTCTGCTCCACTGTGTATAATAACTCTTAAGTGATATTTGCGAGACTGTTGTCAAGGGCTCCTTGAGTCACATCAGAGGGCTGATGCTTACAGAGCGCTATCTCTGTCGCTTTATACATCTCCTTCTCTCCGGTTTCGTATGAATCTTCCTCTCAGTCAGGGCTCAGGGTCATTAGAAAAAAAACTTTTCTGTGGTATGAGAGTTAATCATAGTTAATGAAGATTGTCTGTAGGTGAGAGTTTGGTGTCGGAACTGGGTCGACGATTTAATGATCTTGTAAGCTGAATTTAACTACCTGGAAACTGCGGTCGCTCGGAAGGGCGAGCGCAGTGCGCGTGTGTCTGTGTAAGCGTTTATTAAGTGAGGGCGATGTATAGCATTTATCTATACACCAAGTATATTCATATATGATTGGGTGTCACATATTCGGCCCGGACTTGAAGGGGAATGTGTGTACGTGTGGAAGGGAGAAAGAGTGAGAAGGTTATTGTTTCCTCAGTATATTACTATTAAGTAACTTAGTCATGGCACTTAAGATTTAATGATATGGAAGGTTTGCTATATATATATCTATGAGTATTACTTTGCAAATGTAAATGATTAAAATATTTTCTTGTAGACTAGTTTTGATATTCTGGTATCAGTGTACAGGTGGCGGCACAGGGCAGAGGGTTGTGGGTATATGTGCGGGTTGGTATTCAAATATAGGAAAGTATGACAGAATGCTAACCTCCTGCCCAGTGCGGGCGAGCATATATATATATATATATATATATATATATATATAATATATATATGTGTGTGTGTGTGTGTGTGTGCGCATATGTTTTTTTTTTTTTTTTTTGATGATGATGATGATCTTATTGCTCTCTCTTGACTGTCTATTTTATCGTCTTCATACCTTCTCTCTATACTAAGCTGCTCAGTACTTTGTGGGATGAGGGCGTACACTCAATTTTGAACTGGAACACTATGAAACCTTCCAGTCTTGAGCATTTTTGTAATTGTTCACTTACTTGTCTCGTTCTGATTTCACGATGAACGAGTGAGAATATCCCTGCAGCACTTACCGGAAATGTAGATCTGACCAACCCGGAACAACATGTCATGTCTAAACAGTTGCAAAATATACAATATGCATGGTGATGATGATGGTGAGACATGAGGAAGACGAAGATGAAATTAATGTTGGTCTCTTTTCCGAGTCCAAAATTTAACCATAACAAACTACCTCTCTGGGGAACAGACACATTTGATTTGTATTTTTTTATGATTCATGTTTGTATTTATTGCTGTGCAGTGGCTCACATGGACAACCCAGTACCTCATGTATGAATATCACTTAACAACAAAGACGCCTTAACAGCTGTTTTATCAGATTTTTTTAAACTATTATTATCTGTGTGTACAGTATTTGTATCTTTAGCTTTTTTCGACACGTTGAAATATTCACATACAAGGACAGACGGACAGACAGAAAAAACAAACACACACCTCCACAAGAGAGCTGAGAACTGTTAAGGCGTGGTCACTTCCATGATTGACAGTGTTCAGTTGCTGCTGGGATTGGTTGGCCATCCTCAGGCCCCTCCCCTTCTCTATTCTGACTGCTCAGTTGGATTTTGCTGCTCCGCAAAAATAATTACACAAAACCTGTCAGAGCACGGCCTTCTCTCTTTTTCCTCTTTTTGAACGGTGACGCGTCAAGTGGACATCATCTACTCTGCAAATCACACTTGCTCAAACTTTACCTCGTACAAAACACACATACGCTCTACAGTCAATACCTCATGCCAGGTCAATCCTCAAATGGAGTAGATGATGGATTGCAATTGATGACAGAGTCGTCCGTGGGAAAGAGAAAATGAAGAGAGACGTGCTCTTTACCTCTCCTCTTCTGTCTGGGCACCATTGGACAGGAGATTAATAGAAAGTTTGTGGCACTAAATGGCTCATAAGTGCAGAAGCACTTCTGTCTCTGATTGAATGGGTACCATAAGGATAACTGTAATACAAATGCTAGCTGTTTACAGGCTAACTGTACTATGCCTGCTCACCAGGACAAAACCAGTTGAATATGACCATTCATGAAACGGTTAAAAATCGCCTGTTTTGTTTTCTTTTACATCATAAAGTATTGTAAATTCATGTTCCTGATTTCATGTAATATTGGTCAAATGTTTTACAAATCAATAAAAGAATATAATAATAAACACTGGTTACTTTGATTTTCTTTCTTTGGCGGGGTGGGCAGTGTCATCCTATTAATCTAGAAAAATGTTTTGTTTTTCAATATGTTAATAAAAGTCTTTGTCTATATATTACATTTGATATATTTCTGTGATTTGGTTTTCCATCATTTATATATTTCTGTAATACATTTTCCATTAAAATGTACTTTATACATTTCTCCAATGTATAATTTTACATTCATCTGCTCACTCTGTAATTTTTAGAAAAGTAAATTATACCTTGCAATGCATTAATGTATCTTGAATATAAATAGAGATTCACAATGGGTTATGAGAGATTAATTGTAGTTGTAAAACGTGTATAGAGAACACAACGCTGGGAGAAATAAACACCATAGTTTATAAACTTTTTTTATGTGCATTAATTTGCATAGATATGAGGGTAAGACCATTGAATTCACGTTCATACTGAAAAATAATGAAATAAATAAATATATAAATAAGCACATAAATAAGCGTTTTATTTCTATGGCCACTAGATGGAGATGTTGCGCGAGCTGATGAAATCGGCCTGTGGGACAGGTTATGGTGTCAGATGTGTGCTAAACTACATTTACTTGTTAACTTCCGAGCTGGAACCACTGATCTATATGTATGATATATAACTCAACTCCAAAGTAAACAACGATGTCATCTTGAAACGGTCAGGAGATCTTTTTAAATAAGCAGTCAACAGAGATGATGCTTCAGTGTGCTCATTGTAATTGTGATATTCTTTACTTTTTTGCCATGTCATATTTATTATATGTGGAACTCTGAAACTTGCTGCATTTTTTTGTTGTGATGAAAACACTGAGAGCATATAGATCAGTGAATGAAGGGAATGTTGCGACATGTAGAATTCATTTACGGCACAAACAGCAGTTATGCGGCCTTTTTTTTTTTTAAAGGACAACCACACAAAGGGTCGTGCAAAAAACAAAAGGCTAACGATATTGATATAGGTTTAGATATAGAAAAATATTTGACTGCAAATGAGATGTCTTTAAAAAATGAAAGGCTTTAAGGCTTCCTTACTTAAACTTAGATTATGGGTTTAGATATATTGAAACACATTATTAGGCAAGTGATGGCCATAATGTGACCTTATTTATTAAAAGTGTTATTTAAATAATTATTTAGTTTGATTTAGTTAATATTTTCTGATCTATTTTATGAACGCAAGGCCTGTACATTTAATAATTGTTAGGCACTAGTTTGACTTTTGGAGCTGTGTATTATCTGGAATACGCAGAATGTTTGATACACTAAATCATATTAAACTCCTTTGGAAGAGACTCTTAGAGACTGAAAATTCACTTACATTTGGCTGATACTTTTCTGGCTAATACTCATTTTGGCTGCATCCAAATATTCATACTTGATACTTCCCTATTATATAGTAGCCATGTTAGAAAAACACATACTGTCACACACTGCATTTGGTTTGAAAAGTAGTATGAATACGGGTGATATAAATGAAATTCGAATGTGTCTCTTCAGTGCCACTACAGATCCTCTACGTGGCAGTGATAGATCTCATCTTCTGAGCACCCACTCAGATATCTAATACAGAGCAGACGTTTTTTTTTCCAGCTGCATGAGTACTTCAATTCATTGTGGTGAGTGTGAAAGAGAAGGAGGAGAATAGTTTATCAGGGTGCACATTTACAGAACGATCGTTAGCAGAGCGTAGGTTGATTTTCGTTGCCATGCGGGGAACAGAAGATAAGAGTAGATGTTAGGCTGTTACCCCGAAACCAGAAAGAATAGGGAGGGGAGACTGAGCTGAGGTCAATAGACTTTTGTGTTGAATGGTAGATTTCACCTCTGGAAACTTCACATGGTCTCGAAAATCAGAGATGGACTTCATGTAGAAGCCTTGTATCACCGATGCTAAATAAGACCTTGCACAATCTTTAAAATTGTTCTCATAACATTGGTGCCTCCTAATGGTTTCATAAATGTAAGGCGTGCATGAGAATCAACATTTGACCTTTGAAACAAATTCTACATAGATCTAAATGAGTTATCATTTAATTATTTGTGCATGCTCCTCCAAAATTTCTTTATCAACATCACTAGATATATTTCTTATTAGCATGCATATAACTATCATATTGGCTTTTCATAAAGCACATATTAATAATAACACATATTAAGCCTTATTCTGCATGACAGCATTTTAGATCCCTTAATCCTACTCCATACCTAAATTTAAATTAGGAGCTTACTGAAAGAAAAATTAACAGTTAACAGTAAAAACATTAATAGTGCATGTGTGTTTCCTGTTCTAAAGTATTACCAAATTATGGTATATTAATGTTTTCCAATGTAGGTTTCATTTTTTGTGTTTACAGGTTTACCCCAAATATACTGAGAAATGTTGATCGTCTAAAATTCACGGAATAGAATGAGTTTTGGCCAAAGTGACCTAAAATGGTAAGTGTGTGTGTGTGTGTGTGTGTGTGTGTGTGTGTGT
>JAUYWG010000039.1:13299930-13342634 GCA_034779775.1 Enteromius afrohamiltoni | reverse complement strand
ATATATATATATATATATATATATATATATATATATACGTGGTACGATGCATCTAGGACATTAAATAGGATGTAAAGTTGACAAGTGAGAAACTAGGTCTAATGTTATAAATGTTGGTGTTAATGAAATATGGTACTGATTAAAAATAGCATTTTAAAAGGGCTTCCTGGGTTGGCTGACAGTATAAAACAAATACAGAAAAAAGGCAGAAAAGGTCAGCTTCTACTGTACAGCAAGTCACAATTTCTACATGACATTTTCTACAGGTGGAGTTTCCTGTGCTACTTTCAATGATGATTCTGTCCATGTTCATACAACACAAGTCATCCAACGCAGTTCTTTCAAAAATAGCAGTGTCCAATTTTGAGTGGCAGTAAGTGACTTGCTGGAGGTAGCAAGATGTACTGTAACATACAACCCATGTGTGGGTGCGTGCTTGTCATTCTCTTAGACGCATAGGCTACTGTTGAAGTACCTGCTGTTTGTTCAAGTTGGCAGAGCACTCCTCAAACTGCTCATCTTTTGTCTCCATGGTTTTCCCCAGCTTCTGCAGGACCTACGGACAACACAATCACACTTTGAAGACCCACTAGAGGTCAGTCGTTACAGACATGAAACAATATCAGGCACAGGAACAAGACTTGTCACTTTATGGCCACTGAAATATGACTCGCCAAGCGGTTCAACGTTTATTCTTAAAATATCAGTTGCAGCAGTTGTTCCTTGTGATGAGGAAAGGTCAGAAACGTTCAAAAGGAAGCATTTAGCAAACACAAATGTCCCAAAATGCAAGACAGTAGGTGTTTTAACTTAAGAAACACTATAAAGCGTGCAATCTACTGTGGAGTAAACTCTAGAAGAGGAGGTGAGACTGGGGAGGAAGTGATTGAGGGCAGGAAGTGGTAGTTTTTGTGTTCACGCAATTTCACTTAAAAAAGGCAATAACAACTGACGCTATTTTAATATCTTGGGAACATTTGCGCCAGTGTTCTTTAGGCCTCTAAACATTTTGGAGCAAGTATGTTGGATACCCACACACACAAAAACACACACACCCAGAGAAGCATGACATGAGAGCCAAGGTCCTGAACTCAAAAACCCCACCTACCTTCTCTTGTGCTCGGTTCATTGATTTCTGAAAGCGCTTGGCCAGGATGCCAGCTCCCGCGCCAATGTTGCCCCCGATGTTGGCACCGTGTTTTCCCTCAGCCATCTTCACTTGTGATCAGCTGGCACACGAGCGATCCTTCTCTCTGATGTCTCAGCGCTTCCTTCTGTACGCTGTCGGTTCCTGGGCGGAGTGAGCAGAGCGAGTGGGTGTGAAAGCACAGCGTGATACAGTTAGTTTACTGTGGTTGCTTTTAAAGACTGAAACTTACGGGACCACGGCTGTACACTTACCGATTGCGCAAGATTCCACCGTCTTGCCCCAACGTGTTTGTAATACTGTCATCGATGTGCGGCATCATCAACTAGTCAACCAGTCATCAGTGTTTCCGAATAAAAGTCTACATTTGGATCAACTCATGTCAAACTAAAAACTACGCTGAGCGTGGTTCTATGTGTGCTGACACTTTTAATGTTATCTAAAATAAATATCAACAAAATATTAATTGACTACCCGTTGATATAGTGTATGATAAGACTTGCTAGAGGCAATAAATAAAAATGTGACCTTGGCTCGGCTCTCTGCCAATGAGTAACTTACGTATTTATTTATTTATTTATGATTAAGTGGAAAATAGTGTTAATTACTGAAATTCGGAGCATAGTAGAATACTAATAGGCCTACTGCTTTTTCTATCATATACATTTGTAGTAGTTAGCAAAATGTATACAGCCCCTTTCACAGAAAAGGAGTCATAAAGTGGTTTACAGTAGTAAAAAATATATATAAATATATATATTAAATACCAGCAGATTAAATACCACAAAAATCAATCAACAGCCAAACCGTACTGTTAATTAAAAGCTTTACCAAAGATACTTATTATATATTTATATATTTCTATTTATTTTATATAATTCTCAATGTTAAAGTAAGCGAGTTCCGTTGCCTTATAGCCACAACACAAAAAGCACAGTCCCCTTTTGTCATAAGACATACATATTCTAGGAATAATTAAATATAAACTTTTATTTTTTAGTTTGGCATTAGATATAAACAGGTGCCTGACTGTGCGAAGCTCTAAATGTAATAGCCAAAGTTTTAAAATACACCCTAAAATCAATAGGGCACCTATGAAGGGCCTTAAGCATGAAAGTAATGTGGGACCTCCTGCTGCATTCTGTACAACTTGTAATTGATCCATGGTAGATTTGTTCAGACTGTGTACAGAACATTGCAATCGTCTAATCGTGAAGAGATAAAGGCATGATCGAGCACCTCAACCTCTCTTTTTGAAACGATATATCTAGCAATGTTCCTTGAGTAATGACTGTTAAAACATAAAGGTCTGTCAGACATGACACCCAAATGTCTTATGTCACTGCATTCAAAGGATGATAACCCGACAAATCTTAAGGGTAATGTTGTCAGGGACAATAATTATCACCTCAGTTTTATCAGTATTACGTGTCTGCTCTCCGTTTGTTAATGGAGACTAAACCATTTTATAATGGGACAGTTTGTCTTGTATCAAGACTAAAGGAAATATACAACTGGATGTTATTGGCATAACAATGATAGGATATCATTTTAAAATGTAAAACTAACCATGGTAGTAGTTTTTTAAATATGATCTATATTTTAAATAATATCAGATTTAAAACATGTAATAATATATTTGATAATATAATAAGAAATAATATATTTTAGTTTTAACTGTAGTGTTTTTTAAAGACCTACACAGTGTTTTATTAATATTCTTACAAGTTCTACTGTTTTGTTGTATGAGATACAAACACTACACTGTTGTATTAAATCATTACAAATCCCATATTTACCATTCCATATGCAAATAACACACCAGATCTAAGATGAGATCCACATTAAACTCTTTGTTGTAGGCTAATCTACAAGAAGCAGCTAGAATGTCAGCTGTCATTTGAGGCCAGCTCTCTTGTTTTCATTTCACTTCATGGATACTGTTTACACTGTATCCTTATACAACAATATTTGTACTGTTATGCCAGAGGTGTAGGAACCAACAATGTATTTGCAAATGTAAATCATTTGGTGTCACATTGTGTTAGATTCCACTCCACTGCATCACAAAACTTTCAATTGAATTATTCATACATTAAATCAGTCATTGTGTTAAAATATAACAGCCAGATAAACACAAACTTATTAAACATAAACTCCTATTGTACCGTATCGGTACAAATAAATACTTATTTGTTTGAGAGTGGCTAATAACAGTGGCAGGCGAGTTCTGCTTGGGTCTCACAATTACATAAGCAGCATTATATAAGCTTTACGCATAGTCAGCTCCCCACCCGTTGTTTAAACTGCTCAGGGCTTATATCTCAAATTCAGTATGACACGGCACAGCAGATCTTTACCCTACATTTACTGTTAACTGGGCTCTTAAAAAAACAAAAAAACTCTTAAAATACTGAATAAGTGACCACAAGGTGGCAGCGATGGTCATCTTTAATTGAATTCTGTTTATTTACAGTAACACTTTCTTTTTTTTACTTGAGCTCTCTCTATAATTATTTACTAGCTGCATGTGTGATTGTATTTAACATTTGCTTTCATACAGTGCAGTGTACAGTTTCCATTTGCTAATTAGATTATCTAATCCCTTTACGTAGAAGCTTTTAAGATCTGAGGTGATGAGTCAGGGCGGTGTATCACATATTTCACTTGGCACAGCTGGTTTCACCACTCCTTGATGTTTTCTTAAACATTAAAGCTCTCATAGCAGCCATAAATCATTCTCTGTCTGATGCCCAAATCAGAGTTTGTTGTATCCCAGAAAAATAAATATTAATAAATAAAATATATATATATATATATATATATACAGCATTTGTGTGTGTATTAGTGCTGTCCAACGATTAATAAAAATTTTTTGTTTTGTATATGTACTGTGTTTATTTATTATGTTTTTAAAAAAATATAAATGCATGAATATTTAATTATATATTTTTTAAATGAGATATATATATATATATTTATACAACTAGAAACAACAAACTAGAATCTTTTTCTGTGATTACATGTAGACAAGCATCTAATAATTCAGATGATTATTGTAAAATTGCTCCTCTCTGAACTGGTATCCATCCCATTGTTAATGACCTATCCTTTTTGACTGACTCTGATGCACTTCTGCTCCATTTAGAGTGACCTAAATCTAGAGCATCATCATCACTCATGATGCTGCATTCTACTGCAAGCTTCCAGAAAGGCTCATACTAGCGTGACTACAACAACTATACACAGATCAATACCATCAAGAGAAATGTTATTCCACAGTCCCCAAAATGCATGCATGACGCCTAAAAACCTAAAAAAGTAAAACCCCATATTGTTAAACGACGCACATGTATCATGTACATGTTACGTAATGACATGATTACGAAGCTGTTTTCCCTCCATCCTCAGGGTCAGTGAGTACAAAGACTACCCCGTCATACAATTTTATCCTACAGAAGACCCTCCCCCAGTACATAGACAGCACATTCCCATCCCCCACGTCTCTTCAGGACTCTTTCTGTCTGTCACCTTATGGCCAGCTTAAATAAGTAGCAATTAGACATCATTTCCTTCTCTGGTGCAGCTGATGTATTCAACATCATTCATGACCATGGTTTTAATTGCTAGATCTGACACAAGGTTAGGCCCAAAACTGGCAGAACTGATACATTCAAGTGATCAACCCAGGCAGGTGTTTGAATGCTGTTGTACGAGAACAAAATGTCCTCTCCCGCATGACTGCCTAATATAACGGATAACAGCAGTCTATGGAGGATGATCGCTTTGTTTTGAAAGGGGATTTATCTTGTCTGGACTGATTAGTGTAGTGTGGTATCAACAGACAACAAATATCAAGAGTATTTAGTAGTTGGTCTGTGGTAATCAAACTACAGTCTGCTCACAATAACCTGACTTTCTATTTCAAAATGTCACATTTAATGTGTTACTTGCCATTCTTCTTTGTTATTGTGAAAACAGTAACTTTTTTATAACAAACATGAAAAACACACATAGGTTATGGTTTTACATAGTTTATTGAACAAAACAGGGATGACACCTGAGCAAGTGAAGCGTCGAAGAGCTCTACTGTGCTTTACACAAAGAAAAGTCCATTCAAAAAACGTTCAACATTTGCACAAAAAGCAGAAAGTGCTCAATTAAAAAAAAAAAGGTCATAAAATGAGCACAACAAAGCAACAAATTGCCACTGTCTGAGCAGAGCAGCATCATACGGTATGAGAAAAGGAGAGGTTGCATAAAGTGCACTGTGGAGCCAAAGTTGGAGCACAAGGACTACAAAGAAACGCACAGAATTTGAGCAAAAGAGATTATAGAATAGGAAGTGAGCTTCTATTAAACTCTGTTCACTCTCCTCAGTGCAAGTGCAGTCTAATACTGTGGTTCGTATGACTGCTATGACAAAATTCTCCATTTATTCTCTGAAACGTTCAAACTGAAAAGAGCCATAATTAGGAAGACCAAAAAGCAAATGCAAAAACATTTATTAACTGACCCTCGTAAAAAGGTACAATCATTTAAATTGCCATTCGGGAAATTAAAAGTAGATTTAAAAGAATCAGAAAGAATGTTCCCAATAAAACCAAATAGCATTAGCTGACAAATGAAAACATAATTGAACACAAAAATTAACGGAACACTTTTTGTTCCCACGTGAAGAACCACACGGTCCAGAATATATCAGAAAATACCTTGAACCTGAGGCTGACCTAACCTTGATTTCACAAGCCTCAAGTTCCTTCCACGGCAGATGACAATAAGCAGTCAGAAAAAAAGAAAAGGGAATAATAGTGGTACTAAAAAAAGGTTTGACACTATAGCTTTATTATTCAAAAAACTAAAAATATAAATAAATAATTCCATCTGAAAATCGTTAATTACTAGCCTCACCAAAAACAACGCACTGCTAGTTAATTTAGTGAATTAGTTACTAAAACACAAGAGTGCTGAGGTAGAACTATAACACACAAACTGTCAGGCTAAACCACACCTGGAAGTCAAACACATCAAATTTCTTTTCTATGAAGCATTCAGGATACAGATGAAAAAGAGCAATGGTATGCTATGGAGTTCCCATTATGCTTTGAGAATATCAAGTAGTCGTTAATAAAAAAAAAGAAATATTGGATTTTGATAAATCAACCAAAAAAAAATACAAATAAAATAAAATACCTCTTCTAAATTGGAAATGCATAAGTAGTATTTCTTCTATAAAATGCAAATAACACTCACAGAGTCTTTAATTGTTCCCTTAAATCATAATCAAATCCATATTTTAATCTACCAGATCCCAAAACAGCCAAACCGTGAAAATGTACAAGTGTGTGTGTATCTGTGCAGAAGGGTCGTTCACACTGTTTTTCATAAGTGACAGCAGCATTGTAAATGGGGCTCCAGAATTAATCATTTTTTGGCCAAAAAAAAAATCACAATGTAAAAACAAGCAACTAAATGGTTAAACTGCACATGCCTAAGATGTAACGCGTTTAAATTGTAAAAGCTTGCAAACGTACTGCATGTTTAAAAGATAAAGCTGTAAAACAGAACAACCTACAAGAAATCTCACTAATATCACTAGACTTCAAGGCACCAGGATAAATCTGCATTCAAAGAGAAAAAAAAATCTCAATATTGGGCGTTTAGGCTTGGTGGGAAATAAAAACTAAGCTCTCAAAGTTGGTCTTTAATTCTTGTTTTTCGGAGTTGTATATTTAACTCAAATGTAAGACCAAATGGCAATGACACGTGATGAGCGTGTATGTAAATGCTGAAGCTCAAAATGTAATCAAGTGTCTTGTGTCCAAAAAACTAAACAAAACAGCTGTAAACTGCTTGCTTACAGAAACTATGAGCTTCACTGCTCATAAAACTGGAGAAAATGATAATACCTCTCTTTGTCCGTTTTTTTTTTTTAATGGCAAATGATTGTTTTGAAAAGATGGGCAAGTAGGGAGGCTCTGAGAACAGAATTTGAAAGTCCCAGTCCCTCAGTAATACTAATAAAGGAGCTTGCCTGCTTCAGCTTGATTGTACTCACTGCATCATAATTGTTTTGTTTGCTCTTGTTTACACTTCTGGGCTTAATGAATTATTTGTTTAAATCACCACTGTAAACAAAAACAAAAAAGAATGGTCAGTTGAAAATCTATTTGTGGCAAACTTTGTATTGGTGTTCAAGTTGAGTACTTGGTACTCGTCACATTAAATCAGCAATGGAAGATTCACAGTTTTCCAAGCAACGCAGTCCCTTCTGGTCTGTTGTGGAAAGGGAAAACCTAAAACAGAAAAAAAAATTACAAGTCATTAGGATTAGTACCTTAAAGAGGCACACATTTGACTATAAAGACTTATAAAGACCTATAAACAACTAAAAATGCAATTAATAGCCAGAAAACAACACTAGACATACAAATGGAAAAGAAAAGCAGTTGATTGACAGGTTGAAATGATGTCATGATGGCTGGTGCTGTTGCATAATGCATCACTAAATGGGTCCAAATCTCAGATTGCTTGATAAGTAATCAGATTTACAAGCATTAAAATCATCTCAAATAGACAAATCTTTACAGGCATTAGTCAACACGAATGGCGCTTGATCTCAGCTGCATACAGTATATAGAGCTCAGCCCTCCTCATATCCTGCAGCTCAAACTATGTGCTGAGTCAGGGAGAGCTACTAAACGCCCCGCTGCAGACACTCAAACTACACTACGCATGCTGTTTCGGGTGCAAACCCACCCTCTCTCACGTACCACACATACAGACCAGAGAGAGCAAATTAGCCAAGAGGCTTCGAGTAGTTTTCTTTTCCTGTCTGAACGTAGCAACAGAAAAAGAGGGAGAGGGGGATGGTGAACAAAAGACGACTGGAGTAGCAGACAGCTGTAATGTCCTCATAATGGCTGAGAACTCATGAGCCCTCTGGCTTTCATATGCATTCATACTCTCTTCGAGTGCACAAATAATATTTTAGGCAATTGATATTCAAGCCTAAAATGAATTACTTTAAATTCTCTGCTGAACTAATCCAACAACAATATCATTTTATCTGAATGAATGAAAAACAACAACCCCCCCCTCACTAAAATAAATTATCTTTAAATAGGGTGAGTAGCAATCCCAACATTAATTTAACTATTAGAAAACTATTAATTTAGAAATTTGCTAAAGATTATGTTTACTATTAGATGACTGCAAAGGTCACTCGTTTAAAGGGATAGTTCACCTAAAATCAAAATTCTGTGATTCACTTATGTTGTTTTAAACCTATGATACTTTTTAATAAAACCTGAGAAGTTTCTGAAAGTCCAGGTAACCAAAACTGGGAAAATTCAGGCCATAAAGCATTGTTTTTCACCATTTTTATTGTTTTTCATGCAGCACATACACGTTTTAGCATCAGATGCATCGGTTTCTATGCCTGATTTGCTTGTGTATCTATACGTGGAAAAAATACTAAGAAATCTGTTCACAAGACTTGGATTGAACTGATCAACTCATATGGATTCAGTTTACGATGCCTTAATAACCTTTTCATTTTACGTGTTGTTCACTTGTAGTTTCAAATGTACGAACAGAAATCTCTCAGGTTTCATTAAACATATTCTAATACTGATTTGGAACAACATTGAAGGTGACAAAAAAAAAAGCTAGTGTGATTTTGGCTGATAACTGAAACTGTGACAGATCATTATGCACCCCTAATGCTCGATTACTTTTAGACTAAACTGGTCCTTACAAGGAACTGTCAGCCATGTGTGGCATGTCAAAACAACAACAACAAAGAAAAACTTTCCATTTCAGGACTAGGAAGAACTTCCAGTCACCTGGTCTGCCTGATGAGCAATGTACCCTGGGGGAAAGTGTATGGAAAACAGAGAGAGAAGAAGGGATAGGGTGGTGGTGGTAAATGGGTGCGGTTGTATAACTGCTATCCAAGCATGCTCTTTTTTTAAAAACAAAAGAGGCTGTTATAGCATGCAAACAGAAGCTCTCTGAAAGGCATGTCATTAAACAAATCACATCATGATAAAGGGCTAGCAGAGCTGTCATAACCACTGTGAAACTGATGTGGTCAAATAAGACGCCAGCAATAACAGATAAATGGCAATTTGTCCTTCACTGCTGTGGGAATGATAGTGAAGCTGTTATCCAACACTGATAAGACAATGAACTTATACCACTTATAGCATGTATAAAAGTGTGCATGATTTCACTTGGGTTTAAAGCCTTGTGCCATATTGTTTTCCACTTGCCATGCATGAGCTTCATCAAAATAATCAACCCCCCTGGGATGGCTGTTTGGAAATACACATGACACTAACCATTTTAAAAGAAGACATACAAAGCCAATTTTCCACAAGCTAATATGATTCTTTAGCATCTTAATGGAAAGTTTGTAATATAGATTGCTTTAAAATTTCTTAAAGTTAGTTTAAAAATGCTAATTTTGCCCTGTCAAAAACAGCTCTTTAGAAATCACTCTGTTCTGTGTACTTCCCCATTAAATCTTCACGAGCTCCGCTGACCCCGCCCCTCTTTTTCCGAGGTGCTCTTGGAGGATCTTTTTTTGCTATATTCATAGTGAAACTTGCTAATCAGCACATTATTAAGAAAGTCGATTTGCAAAGATTCATTAAAAGACATAAAACACATTGCTTCTGTAGTTGAGGCTGGATCATGAATGATTCGTGTGAACAAACGCATTTTGGTTGATCAAGGGCGCGGTTCCCTTCAGAACCCAACGTAACGTTAATCATTCGCATCCTCAGTCACTCAGATGTCGGGAGTAAATGACTACTGCTATGTAATACCTTCAACAACTAAACACCTCAGTCGCTAAGGAGTCTTGCTTGTCTCTGCGTCTCGGACTGATGACGGCTCACTCAGGGCGGGTCGGAGGTAAGACTCCAGTTCAGTCTGGGTGACACGCTGCTGTCAATCAACTATTGTGGGAGTGGCCTCTGTCTGTGTGACGCCACACCAACATGCATTTAAGAATGGCTTGATTTCATAAGGGGCAACTTATTTTTAAATCAATTAAAAGAAAACTACTGATACATCTTTATTATTGTAGAGTGGATGTGTACACACACTCCCAACACACTCTTCAGTCCAAACAGCTTGTAAAAGTGCATGTATCACCGGATGACCCCCTTTAAGGATCTTTTAATTTTATATTAAAAGATCCTTATCTTGGATATTATAAATCTACACTACTTTGCTAAAAAACAACTTTAAAACACTAAAAACTAACATGCCCACTAAAGTGCTCCTCAAAAAAAAACTGTACATTTAAATGGTTAAATATTTCCATAATTGTTATGCCTTTAAGAAAAAACATACAAAATTAGAAGTTACCAAAATCTTATATCATGAGTTTTTTTACTTTATAAGAACAATCACAAAATAGTAATTTGGACTTGAAATAAGAATGTCACAGTTTCAAAGTCACAGCAAAATCCATTATTAGACAAAATAAGTAAAATGTAGTAAGCAATTAAATTATGTCAAGTTAAGTATGTCAAAGTTTTCTACCGACTGTCAAATGTATACTGCAAATGTGTTTGTCCTTAAAAGATAGCATAAGAATACACAGCATTTCTACCATTATCTGTGATTACTGCCACTGGACATATGTGCCTTCACACAAAAACAAAGTTGAAAACAACATTTATGGAAACTGCACTGGCAAAGGCTTACCTGTGTGTGCATTCAGGTCAGAGTTCACGCTGCGCAAGTGACCTGTCCCATCCTACTGTGCAGTTCTAGTGCGTCTGGCCGGTCCTGAGGATTGACGGCCAGCATGTCCTGCAAAAGTTTCCGGAGTGACTCAGGCATGTGCGAGCGCCTTCGCTGGGGAATACTCAACACCATCTTTGGGTTCTCTAAAAGCGCTTCTCCAACCGGGACGATGTCAGAACCCTGCCGCACATACGTCCCGAGAAGCTCCCGTTTCGACTCGGCGTCAATAAATGTGATTCTCTCTATCATGGCCCAGATGATAATGCCTAAAGCGAAAATGTCTGCTTTGGCTGTGTAATGTCCTTCCCAAACCTCCGGTGCCATGTAAAAGTCTGAGCCGCACGCCGACGAGAGCCAGAACTTGTTGATGTTAACCCCGTTCTTGTTTTTGTCCCGTCCCTCCTCTGGGTCTCGTACACTGGCACTTAGACCGGCACACACTTTGCTCAGTCCAAAATCTGCCACTTTCAACACAGGTGCACCAGAACGCTCAGAGATGAGGATATTATCTGGTTTAAGGTCTCTGTGAACTATGTTGTTTTCATGCAGGAACGCCACAGCACTACTCAGCTGCATCATGAAGCTGGCATTGGTTCGTGGATCGGGCCGTCGCGACAGGATGAACTGATTCAGATCCCCTCCCTCACAAAACTCCATAACAAACCACAGGTAGCAGGGCTCATCAGGACACGACAATACACGCTCACCTAAAAGAAGACACAAAAAAAACCCAGATGCACAGATTAATATACTTAAATCTGAATACTGAGATGTTTGCAATGGTATGAAGCATTAATAAACAACCAAGGTTTCAAAGGTAAATATTATAATGAAACGCAAATATGCCTGTCAAGTGTACCAACTTGCTTTAAAGGGACATTGAGAAAAACTAATGTCTCTTAAAAAAAAAAGGGTTGGCCCTTCAATGTCACAGGCCTACCTTTTGTTAGAAACACATCAAAACGGGAGTGAAAACTGTGGGAAAACCTTCCACGTGACATGTACTTCTGTGCTGTAGCAAGTAACCTTGTTTTAAAAAGGCAAGGGAACGACAGCAGCAAATAAGACAAGGAGTTAATGCAAAGTAAAAAGAATTGATTTGTCATGGGTTTCAGAAGCTGGATTGCTGTAGAACCAGTTTGAAGCTGTTGCGGTTTCTTCTCACAGGACCGGACAAGCTCCCATATGAACAACAAACACTGGCTTGTGTCCCCTGATACAAGCCAAAATGCCTTAGTCTAATTAATGAACATTGTCCTGTGCTTTTCAATCACTTTCCCTGGTTTTGTAGAGAAAGCACTATGCGAATCTGCACATCTGCTGTAAATACAACACGTACTGTGAAGGTCAGAGGTCATCACCAAACGTTGATGTTTTTATTCACACTACGAAAAACACTTAAAATATAAGAATTGCTAAAATCATTTAAATTTGAGCCTTTTATAATTCATACTCTAATTTCAGTGATAAACTTTATGCTAATGCTAAATGTCTTCAATGTATGGTGTCTTGTCTTATGGTATGTAGGCTAAGTGCCAAGTTTACAATTACTTTTTAAACGCCTGACATGGTTGCTCACACAATTAAAGACCTTCTCTGTTATTTCCACATAACCAGGCGTATTTAACACTTTACAATCTAACAATCACTTTGGTTCAAAGCACTACTGCCTTGCGTACCCATCAGATATTCAGCCGTTTGAAACACCTATTCATAACTTATTCAGATTCATTTATTCCTAACACAAGTTTAAACCCATATAAAAGTTAAACATCTCTTCCTACTTTCACTTCCATTTGCACTAAATATAGACCAGACCAACAGCTTTCAAGCAAACGCATCTAGCAACACTTTGCATATCATACAGTATAAAAACCTACAAGATGATTCAGAAGATCTGCATGTGAAAACAGTCACACAAAGAAGACATTATGATGAACGAGACCAAACTGGCCTCGATTAGCTGTACTAAATCACCTTCATTTGTAAGACAATCTACACACTTGTCATGTAAAGAGAAATCACACTTCTTTTATTGTTATAACGGGTGTGGAGAAGGTTTGACCCCAACACAGCACCTCCCCCACCTTCAACCTCAAAGTTTCATAACCGAGAGGAGGGTGGGGGAGGGCAAATCTGACCGACATTTGCAACATTCTTACATAAAATGTAAACAATCTTTATGTAGAACACAGGCATGCGCAATATCAACGTCCGGTGTCATCGGTGAAACGCCACATGACTCACTGCTAAACAATGGAGTCTCACCGTTTTGTTTTCAGCTTACAATTTAAAAGCGATTACAAATGACATTGCTCTGATTTTAAATGGTTAATATGACCATGCTACCAAACGAGTGAACTGTCACAAACAAAAGCCACAGTTTGAGCGCATGACAAAGCATTCTCCCACCGCTGAACTTCCATTAAAATGCCAGGGCTTGAATAAAAACATCTCACCTTTCAACGAGGTCTCGACCAACCTCAAATACTGCTTTGAACGCTTATTGCCATGGCTCATTTTCTGGGCCATCCCGTTCCTTTGGAGCACACACTCCTCCAGCTGCACCACGTTCTCATGGCGCTTCTCCAGACTGGTCAAAGCCCAAAACTCTGCCAGAGCCAGCTCCACGTTCTCCGGCGCGTCACATCGCAGCTTCTTCACCGCTACTTTCGCACCTGATTTACGGGCAACGGCTTCGTACACAACGCCATAGCTGCCCCTGCCAACTTCACGGAGCAAGCTGTACCTCGGTGCGATGAGCCGCTGTTCTAGACTGCCATGTTTAACCAGGTCCGAGTCGCCTGCCATTGTCTCATTATCGTCTCTGTTGTCGACTCGGAGCGAGCGCAGGACACTGGCGCTTTCGGTTCTTTTGCAAGCGTTTCGTGTCCGCTGCCGCTCTCTGTCCTTTGCATCCATCGCGCCTCCTCACGTTTTGTGCGTGCGCTTGGAAACACCTTCCGCGTTCATATTTGTAGAGCTTGAGGAAGTTTCGGACTAGTTTTCATTCTGTAGGGAAGCAGAGTTCAATCGACAGCGAGCTTCTAGTCTGAACTGAATGAACCTTGAATGAAGTGAGAACTTGATTGGATCGTCCCACTTTCCTGTATAGGGGGGATTCCTGACCTATGAGGACACACGTACACGGTACGCCTCTTGTTCGCTATGGCGAACCAAACATGACATGGTGCAATCATTTGCTTTTAAATAAAAACAGAATTATTTCTTTGCATTTGTAGTAGTTTTGCAAATGTATGAACGTTTATACCATTTAGACATGTGAATATAGGCTACATAAAATCTTTTTTTTTTTTAAGTGTTCAAACCACTGAACACCAAGAGCGCAGCCTGGAAGATGGGACGGGGTGACACGTGTCGCTCCACCCACCCTCAATTCCATTGGTTTATAACATGTACGAATTTGTAATTAATTTGGCAATTTTACTCAAATTTTATGTGCTAACTCTAGAAATATAACTTTTTAATAATAAATAATACATATTAGTAATAGTCAAAAATGAACACAAGCGGCTGATATCGTTTTGAAGCACAACCTTTTTTGTTTGTTATTGTTTAGAGACGAGTCGCGCTGGTCAGTGCATCACAAACATTACGTTTGTATAAACTGTTAATAAAATGTTTTCATGGTGAACTCCTTGTTTAAGTTACATTTTGATAAAGATTTTTGAGCAAATATATTGATTCTCTTACAGTTCGTAAGTATTCGTATCTTATAATAATTGTCCATGACATGTGACAGCAGATATTAAAAATCCAGCAATGTATCCACATCTTTATTGTTTGTGCATGTTGTAATCTGTGTTATTAACAGTCGATCATACTAGACATATAGAGCTGCATAATTATTGAAATTTAAATCACTAGTAGCTGTAAATCTGTTCAATATGTATGTGAGCACTTTTAAGGAAGAGACATTCCCTGTGATTAATATTTTACTAAAGACAATAACTACTAAAAAAATCTAAAATCTGTATTCAGATTTTACAGTGGTTCTGTAATTCGTGCATATATATTATAAAGATATATATATATATATATATATATATATATAAAATGTATCAGAGAAAAGATGTGAGAATGTATTGCTTAAATAAACACTTAATAATAATATTTACTGGTCAGATTTAGTAACAGCTAAATACAGTTTAGTAAACAAAAACATGCAAAAATGAAAATTGTTTCAGCGAGATTTTTATTCCCATAATCCACACATAAAACTCCAGCGCTGACGCAAGGCTATTTGATATAATTGTATTGTCACCATGGTTGTTATTCACAATAAAACCTATGGAAGCCCGTTTCCGCCACTGAATAAAAAAAAAAAAAAGTTGTTGTGACTTTATAACTCGCAATTTTGAGGGAAAAAAGGCAGGATAGCAAGTTTGTATAAAAATAAATAAATCATTTATAATTGGAAATTAAACCACATATTATTAAATGTTTATTTAACAGAACTTGTAGAAAAAAATGCACTTTCTTTTGCACTTCTAGCAATACTCAGCACTCAATAACGTAAATTGCGACCTTAAAACCTATAAACATATGCGCACACGTAGACTTCTGTCACCCATGTTGTGAACTACAATGGTTTAGTCCCTCCAGCATGAGTGTACATGTGCTCTTATAAAGCTCAGCGCGCACACGTGGTCTGACACGATGGAGAGCTGCAGCTAGGGTTTCTGAGGTCACCCATTAGCAGAGCACAAATAAGAATTTTTGTCAATTTAATAGGTCTTAATATTGTTATTATTTATTTATTCCACCGTTCTATCCGTTAAATTCATATACACATTAAAATACATTTTTATTTTTTTATAATCATAAATAAAAATGTTTATTAAAATGTGTGGAGAGCGAGGGAGCATATTACCAGCGTCAGTCTATTTATTTTATATTATTTATTTGAAAAATCACTAGTTATTACAAAGTATGATTTGTAGAGAGAGGACATCAACATTCAGATATTAATGGACATGATTTACATTACATAAGAGTGTTATTCAGTGAATAATTCAGTGTCTTTCAGTAATAATTTCTGCAAATATTTGTATAGTTAGATTTGTATATGCACCTGCACATAACAGTGATTTGTTAAAAAAAATAAATCCAGAAACAAAGCTCATAATTGACCACAATTGTCATCATTCATACACAGACATGAGGGCATGTCTGAAAATGATGCCAACATCAATGGCTCACTACTTACATGGTTCAATGTTTTGTTTGTCTCCATACAGCACAAGTCTGAAACTGCAACTTAGGCTAGCTAGCTAAACAAAGCCCTTTCTTTCTTTTGACAGTTCTTTTTAAAACTTGCAGCTTGCCCTGTAAGAAAAAGGCATGTTTTTCAATAACCAGGTATGATATAACTTATGTTCCTCGTTTGCTGGCAGTGCTCACTTGTTGATCTCTGGAGGTATGACCACACCAACAGGCGGAGAGAAATGTACTGAGAATCTGAACTGAAGTCAACATGGCCTTTACAACCCATTTTTTAAAAGGGAAGGAAATAATACATTTCATTCACAACAATAGTTCAAGTTAATAAATGGAGTGGTGAAAGAAAACATGATTCAAGAAAAGAAAGAATGCACTGGGTTTTAAGCAAGTACGTGGGAACAAGGGATAAGACAAGAAAGATACATTTTACTACTTAAACTCTTGCTAGTTTTAAATTAAATTGTTAAATCATTAGTTGCATGTTTTCCTAATGCTAAAGGTATGTTTAAATGTATATGGCTATTTAATTACAATTTAAAAACTAAACAAAAAATAGAGGTACTCTTTAAATAACTAATGTGTGCATTGAAAGCCATATTATTCACATTTTAGACATCAATCTGTACTATTTAGGTATAAATAAGTTGCTTTTATAAATAAGGTACTTTTAGCTTTTGTACATTAAGGTACCCCCAGTGAGCACTTTGTATCTTTTACTTAGAGTGCAGCTAGTTTGTGAAGGAATTTTGTGAAACAAATAAATCAATAAAAAAATACTATATATGACTCACTATTAAGGAAAAAGATAATGTCAGGTATGATATTATTGTTGGATACAATCGATATATATTTTATATTAAATAATTTTAATAGTGAGGTTTTAAATTAAACGTCTTAATAAAAAATGTTAGTGGTAACGTGGAACGGCTTCAAAAACTTTATAATTTTGCAGAGCATCCTGTAGATGGCAGTGATGTCACTTCCTCTGAAGAAGTGCTTACGGTAATTGAATTAGTATTGAATGAATAGACATTCAGTAAACACTGGACCTTCACGCATAAATAATAAATATTTGTAAAATGTCAAATGAAAGAAAACTTGTTTAAAGAGACTTAGGCGCGAACAGACTTAATTGATATAGTTAAAAGTATTAAACGTAAACCGTAATCATGTCCTTCAGTAGTAAGGATCCAAGGTTGTAGTTGTGTTTTTTTATTTATTTTTTATTTTTTGACAAAGAAACAGCTTAAATCTGCTATACTAATGTTTAATTGCTGAAAAACAGCTCTAAATTGTTGCAACCTCATTGCTTTGCATCTCTGTAGGAAAGAACATACTGCATTACATTATGTGTTACTCATTAAAATGCAGAGACATTGGAAACATTTGGCTATTGTGTGTGTGTGTGTGTGTGTGTAGTGCAGCCTTGAAGACCACCGAGAACAAGTGGCGTAGAAAATGAGTGTGTGGTACAATAGGATGGTGTATGCTTCTCTGAAGTGGGCAATAGGGTGCAGCGCTCCATGCTTTTGTGTGGCTGCCATGGCAACATAACAATTATAAATGCCAGCTATTCCTGCATGTTTTTTTTGTGAATACTAACCTCTTGAGTAAAATAAAATAAGTAATATAAATGTAAATACTCCAGTTTATTGTAATTACATAATAACACTAATGTTCTGTTTTTGTTATTCCCTCGTGAATAGTTAATTAGCATGTATTTGAATTATTTTTAAACCAATAGCGCTTACCGCTGTCTTTGGGATTTCGTACTATAAGTAAAGCTTATTAGGATCACCCTTGGACCATCTAAGATGTACATGACATTTGGATTAATTTAGCATTATATCACATGGACCGGTCACCAACAGATCCACTGCAGTGAATGGGTGCCATCAGAATGAGAGTCCAAACAGCTGACATAAACATTGCTGTAATCCACATGACTTATGTCCATCACGTAACATTAACTGAAAGCTGTGTGTTTGCAAAAAATAAAAATAAATAAATGTTGCTTCCAGGCTGGGTGAACTATTTATTTAACATACATTACACTGTGTCACCTTTATCCCTGAAGTGCTTAGTTTGCCCATTTTGTCTTGTTAATAAGGGTTATTATTTTTAAGATTGATGCGATGGAAAGACATGGTGCTGTGCGGATGTTAAGGGATCTGACATTGCTCTTGCCTCTGTCCACCACTTCAGCACTGCTCTGAGAGATTGTTCAAAACACAATCACCCAGGAGTAATCAGGACACAAGAAGAAGAGAGAGGATTAGGGTTACACACCCAGCCACCTCCACACACACAACACTTCACCGCAATTACTGTCCACTTGAATTTGAAATGCAGAGTGATTGGCATGATTACATTAATTCCTTCATCATTTCACTTTTATTGGGGTCTGGAGTTCTTGTTGGCCTTGAAAGAGTCAAAAACCTTAGACATTTGCAGTTCCTAATGATCCAACTCGTTTGGCATCTGAAGATATGATAATATTGTTTAGTTTGAAGGTAAAGATTGAAAGAGACCTCCACATATTTCACTGGACATGATATCAGTATAATGTAACATTTAAATACTACACTTCTTAAAACAAGCACACACAGCATGGAAGGTCTCCTAAATGTCATTATAACCTAGATATTCATTCTGTGTTGTGAAATCCGAGCTGAAATGAATTCCTGTGATGGGTTCATTTTTGCTGCTCTGGGAAGGTTGAAGCAGGTGAGCACACAAGCCTCGTGGTTGCCATGGCAACCTCTCATCACCCTAAGAACTGAATGAAGTAAAAATGAGTCACACTGAGGTTTGCAAGAAAACACCAAAAACATATTAGATGTCCCAAATTTAGTGAAAGATTCAAATTAATAATTTACCCAAAAATGAAAATTGTACTTACCCTGTATGACATGTAATACAATTAACAAAAACAAAATAAGGTTAAACAAAATAGCTTGCTCTATTCCTTTTCTTTTCTATATGTTTTCTTTTTATCATGTAACTTAAAAATTACTTGCAAAATAAAAATTTTATTAACATTTAGAAAAAATATAAAATGATGTGCAGGTGAAAGTTGTGAGCTGTGTATTGAGGAGAGAATTACTTGAAAAGAACAGGCTGATGGATGATCTGATTCTGTAGGAGATGTAGAGCAGAACAGGATAACAGCATTTAATGCTTCGGGTCAAAGCTGTTCTCTTCAAAAGACTAGCAACACTGAGTCATTCACAAAGACAATCAGAGCAGATGATCAGTGTACAGGAAAGATGTGCATTTAATAGGCAGATGCTAACATTAAATATTAGTTGCATAAAACTTACAACTCCAACAATGCTTCATGTCATGCTCCCATCCCTGCTGTTCCTTGTGTTATGTTAGTAGTTTTGTTTAATTTATTTGGATCCACATCTCTGCTTGTCTTCTCTGCCAGCCATACTACAGTATCTGATTATAGTGACTCTAATTAACCGTGTTTACAGCTTGTTCTAATTTATGCTGTGTTTGTGCCACACTGTGTTTTTAATTAATGCAGTGTTTTGCAGTATACCAAAATGTACAATGACATTGTAAGCAGCTCCACAGTGCAGCTGTTTAATAGATCTACTTTTTATTTGTTAATCTTCCTGATAGAAAATCACAACCCTAATCCTATCCATTACATAGCAAATACATGCGAAAGTCAATTTTTACATATCTATACCACGAGTTTTCGTTTTTTAATTTGGCGTACTATTTACAAGGAGGGTCTTTTTTAAAAACCTTTTGCAATCCAGACTTTTTTTTTTGTACAGGGTTAGATCACATGGGGTTTTGAATCTGTTGATTGCAGCAGGTATGTGGGTGTATTGTCATTTGTAATGATTTTGAGTGAAGCTGGTTACACAACTTTGTCTGATTCAGTTTTCTAGTTGCATGTATGCATAGAGCACACTGACAAAAAAAGTTGTGCATAGGGTGAAAGGTGACACCTTGTAACTATGATGAGTGAGTGGGTGAGAAAGAGAGGTAGACAAAGATAGGAAGCTGTGTTTTTAGAGACTGTGATTACCTTTACCTTCTGGCTGTGTGAGCTAAGAGGCTTTTAACTGAGCTAAACGTTTCTGTACATGATTCCAAACAAACACTGTGAGGCTCTGGGATAGTTTTATCATCATCATTAAATAAAGTCCCAACTCTTACCTTAAAGCAGTAGTCCACCTAAAACTGTTGCCATGCTGTTTAACTCCCATATGCATTTAATTCTTCTGCTTAACACAAAATAAGATATACTAAAGTATGTTCTGTTTTGGTTCCTATTGTTCCTCTTTATATTATTTCCCACACAGTGGAAGTGGGAAATAAAACGGCTTAGTTACCAGCATTACGCATAATATTAGAAGAAGTAAGTGCATACAGGTTGGGAACAATTTAATTGTTTTGTTTTTGGGTGAACTATCCCTTTAATTTTCAATTATTGATAAAAGTTGATCATTGAGTATATTTTTATTGAGTCCACAAATCAGCAGTTGTCTGGAATACAATAGATAAAAGGTGCATTTTAGATCAGTAACACATTACCCAATATACCCAATATATTACCAGAATATTCAAAAGTAAAGAAACAGGTGTTCTCTTAATCTGAGTGTAAATAGAGGCTGCATTAAGCAGCCCAGAAATTACTCCAGTGGGGTCTATTTAAAGGTATTGTGCAAACCTAGACAATTAGCTGGCTAATTATGGAACCTGTGTGAAAAGCAAATAGACATTAGCCCATAATCTGTAGTGATATTATTAGTCAAAGTTGTGTGACTATAGAGAGATTGTATCAATGTAATTTATTTATTTAGGTTTGTATTACAGAGTATTACATCATGGCACTTCCCTAAAGGCTGCTGCAGCGACGTTTTGCCTCTGCCACTCGATGTCCTGATGACATGAAGAGCTTTGCAGCAGCTGAGCCGAAGACACTTAACTTCCCCTGAGATAAAAGAAAAAAGGACTATGCTTAAGGCCTGCACTGCAGTAAACAGAGAAACATTTAGCTGAAAATAGATTGATTTCTGACTGAAGGGCTGTAAGATATTAAACTATACTGTATAATATATTCTTCCTCTTGAAAGAAGTGTTTCTGTTTGTATAAAGAATGTTTTATCATGTGAATAAATTATTAGATGGGAAAAATAATAACTGATTTAGGGTCTTTTTAGATTTCCAGAGGGTACAGAGACTGATATTCATGACCAGTATTCTTTTCAAAGTTATGTATTGTGAAATGAATTAGGGATCTACAATGCTGCTACTGATATCAAATATAGGAAATTCATATCTCAAACCCACATACAAATATATAAACATATTTAGTGCTGTCTTTAATCAAGTTAGTACAAATGGGCATAAGAAAACCTTTATAATATGATAATACAGTAAGGCCATTACAGTTTTATGAAACTAATCACAACAGGTTATTTTTCATACAAAAATGGCATGATGAACCTTTTAGCTAAAATTCAGATTTTGTATTCACTTAAGTACAGATCTCAGGAAGATCTGTGACAGATGGCAGATGTTAAAGGGGGCGGCTTAGTCCTTATTAGGGGAACCTAATAATATGCTTTTGGCAGGTGACATGTCATTGAAAGTTATGTGTGGAAATGGTTCTATAATTTATATTACTTGTTTGTATTTTTGATATATTGGATTCTCCAATATATCAGAGCTCCCTTGAGATCAAGTCTGAGTTTACATGCTGCCTTTAGCTACCGTACTCTTTGGTCCCAGTCCAGTAAAAAAAAAAAAAAAAAACCCAGCAAAACCATGTACTTAACATGTGCTACATGAGGTCAGCCCAGTCTAACTGGTGCACACATAGTATTTCAGGGGCTGAGGCCAAGAAAGAGTATTAGGTGGCTCAGATAGGCGCTCAGGCATAATCTGGGATTAACGATGCAGCTCTGCAGATTGCCTTAAGGATTTCTCAGGTCTCATTAGCATGGCTGGGACGGCCATGTTGATGCCAGAGTTGGTGATATCGGTATAGTGCCACCAATGCTTGCCATTTTTTTTTCAGTGGATCCCTAATCTCTGAAAGTGCTGGTTCATCAGGACAAAAATAATGCCTGGCAGCATAGAAAAGCACACTTTTTAATTATTTTCAGAAAAAGGTCTAATAAAGAATGCAATTGTATGAATTAGCTTAGATTAAATCAGAAATAAATATACCCTAAGATAAGTAAATAAATAATTGCCGAACATTATGTTTCAATCAGTTGTAAAAATGGCAGAGCCATTTGTGACCCTGGAGCACAAAACCAGTTTTAAGTCGCTGGGGTATGTTTGTAGCAATAGCCAAAAATACATAGTATGGGTCTAAATGATAGATTTTTCTTTTTTGCCCAAAATACTTAGGATAGTAAGTAAAGATCATGTTCCATGAAGGAATTTAGTCAATTTCTTACTAAAAATATATTAAAACCTAATTTTTGATATGCATTGATAAGATCTAATTTGAACAACTTTAAAGGTGATTTTCTCAGCATGTAGATTTTTCTGTACCCTCAGATTCCAGATTTTCAGTTGTATCTCGGTCAAATATTGCCCTATCCATCTAATTATACATCAATGGAAAGCTTATTTATTCAGCTTTCAGATCATATATAAATCTCAATTTCTGAAAATTAACACGTATAACTGGTTTTGTTGTCCAGGGTCACGTTTATCATTGCTAATGAATATTAAAGAGTACACGAGCACTAAGCTCCGCCCACACCCACATCGAAAGCTCGGAGCTGTCAGTCATCTGAGGAGCTGAGGACTTCTGAACGCATCCTTTAGCACTCTGTTAAAAATTTGGACATTTAAGAATCACACATCATCTCAGTCTAAAGAGGACCTGCGATGGCAGCAAAAGTGTGTGAAAACTGATGGGCAAAAATGCAAACTCGACATAGTTCTTTAAAGATGGGATTTTACATAACGTTGAGCAGGATCACCAATTGCTTGACTTGAACAGGGATTCTCTTTTGAATCTGGTGCCCTATACCTGTTGGACTGCTAAAAATTGTTGCTTCGCAGGTAAGTTTAATAGATTACATGGTTACTATAGTGTAAATATTACAATTCTATGAAAAGTGTTCATTTCCCACGCGAATGCATAACTTCTTGTCCGTTGGTGAAAGAATGTGTCGATGAGACGATAAATAAGTCGCCAAGAGAGTGAGATATTGAACAATGTATTAATAATAACTAAGGTCTGTAACAAATGTAAATGAGTTAACAGGATTGCCTCTAGTCAGAGCGTTTCTGGCGCACGTGCTCAGCTATCCAACTAAACCGTTTAGTGAAAATAAACCAGTCCAGATTTTCAATTGTCCATGCAATAGTGACGTTTTACATTACACTGTCAGTGTGAACATACTGAATATAATTCTTAAATGAAAGAAATACACAATTATGCGTATTTCACACAGAATGTGATTTAGCAAAAATTAATAAAAAGAGCTTGTTAGTCTATTTTAAATATGTGATGACAGTACAAATAAATGAAAGACAGACTACACTGTTTATTTATTATTTAGGGTGGGTACTGGGGTCTTTAGATCCCCAGATGACAGAGCCCTATGAGTGGAAATCAGGACTTCAGACATGAATCGTTCTGGATTTGTAACAGATTAAACAAATAGTGTTGGTGGTGTTAGTCTAATTACACTAATCTTCCCTCAACAATACGATAAAACTAAACATCATTAGATAGAGAAAGCACAGCATCGCCCTTTTGGTCCAAAGCTCTGAAAGATGTGCCATATAACTGACTTAAGAAATTTGTCATTTTTGTTACATTTCTTGCTGTGTGAACAATTTTTTTTTTAACAGTTTACCACTTAAGCAAATATTAGTCTACAACCAGTTCTTGCTATATGCAGTCACACTGTCTAAAAATGCTGATGGCTCAAGTTGCCCATAAAGTACATCTGGGTCAAGATCTACCAGCAAGATGGGCCTCTGATCTTGTTTAGTGTTTAAGCAGCGAGTATTTTTAGGCGATGTGTTCAGATGGCAGTGCTGTCGGTGTGAAAACGGGCTTGCAGAGATCAAGTCAAAAACAGGTTCTTGTAATCTCTTCAGATTTTAATTCCACTGAACCTTGGGTTCAGCCGATACTGCGTTATTATCTGAAATAATGGCAGCCCATTGAAAGCTTCACTGCATTATGCTTTTGCGCATCATTTCTAAGATCAAATACATGCTTTAAATGTTTACTAATTCATGGTCTTTTGTAATGGTGTTGTGTTTTGTTTATCATGACTTATCAAGTGCTGAATGCCTAGAAAAGGCAAAGAGAAGAAAGAGAATGGCGAAAATTTGTACGGAGCGATCCTACCCATCTAGACACAGGCTCTCGGTCCGAGCCTCTGAAGATGACCTGGACCAGAATGAAAATGGTGCAAGCAGGTTAGAATAACAAGGCGGGCGTATATTATTGATTTATTATCTTTTTGAGCTTCACTTACAGTGTTACAGTGATTTGTGTACCTTAAAAGTAAACGATGAAATAGAAAAAATTGATTAATAGAAAATAGAAAATAGATTTTCAGACAAATTACTATTTTTCCGGAAACATGAAAAACTCTTTGCATATGAAACCGACTTCAGGATGCGGGTTTGTTGTCAGGTCAAATATATTTTTGACGCTCCGTTAGCTTATCCTAGTTTTTTTTGTTTTTGCAGATCTGTGTTCCATTGTGTCAAGTTAACAAAACTGTAAATTCAGCTAAAACTGTTAAGGTTTGAAATGGTCTAGTATTTTGTTAATAGCTAAAATAGCTAAACATCTGAATCTTTGTATTCTTCTGTAAAATATATGGAGCTGCAAGTGCTACCCTTTGTAATTTGGAAAACGGTCTTGCAATTTACTTTAAGTTCTGGTGCCAGTTGCATAAACTTAGCCTCCATGTTAAGACTGTGTCTTTAGAGCTAGTCTGACCAGCTAGCAGTTAGCCAAGAGTAATCTGTATTATTTTGTGGATCCAATTTAGCCTAATCTACATTTTTATGTAACTGAATTAAGGTATGACCAGTCTTAAAGAAACATTTTGCTGACTAACTTTTTAGACTAGTCTCAACCATTTATGCAACCGGCCCCTGGTGTTTTGCAGTTTCTGTAGCCTAGCTTAGTGTCAAAATATGACTAACCCCTCATTTTCCTCAGGGCGCATTCTCTATGTGAGGACGACAACTCTGACATGCAGGGCATCATTTCTTCTGCAACCAGCCAGTTTCAGGAATCCAGGAGAAGCTCTTTCACAGGTCCTGGGGCTATGGCAAGGTAACACAAAGTCTATCCTAACCAAAGCTTGAACAGTTTACCATTTGAACACTGGTTTCTACTAAAGCCAAGTCAAACACACACTCTGCATCAGTCACTAACACATCTGATTTTACCATACAGAGAAGTATGATCCACAATGTATCTGCACAAAATTTGACTAATAGTTAAGTGTGCATTTGACATGGCTTGAACAGAAAGCTACATACTGTATAAAGAGCTTGGACTTGTTTCTGTTTGACATGTCTTG
Organism: Enteromius afrohamiltoni; assembly: GCA_034779775.1. NCBI lineage: Eukaryota > Metazoa > Chordata > Actinopteri > Cypriniformes > Cyprinidae > Enteromius > Enteromius afrohamiltoni. The sequence continues at coordinate 13,316,924 of JAUYWG010000039.1, read as the reverse complement.
GTCTCCCAGGCTCACCCAGTTTCTGCTAATGCTGAGGAACTGGGCATCACACAGGCTTCACAGAGAGGTAGAGCGTCCCGACTCCTTTTTGGAGCGATTCCGTGGACCTGACCTTAAAGACTTATCTAGCCGAGGAAGTAATGCCCGGTCCTCTATTGGCCTCTATAAGAGGAAGTAAGTCAAGAAAAAGATTTTCTGTACAGCTTCTTTGTACAGACAGATATGACTTAAGAGTCATGTAGAGAACCACGCTGCATCAGTGAAAACTGTATTGTTTGAATTATATAAAAAAAAAATCACAGAGCTGAGGATTCAATTAATAAAATCAAAATCTGAAATCAGTATGTAGATTTCCATGTAGAAATGCTCCTATAGTGTCACAGTAATTAGTAGAATATACGTTAATGGAAACAGCTGTTGACTGTAGAAACTGTAGATAATAAATCAGCAGTAGAGATGATCTATAGTTGTTGTCCTAGAATCAGACACCTCAAAATGTACTCCACAATAATGACATAAATAAATGCCTTTTGCTCATTAAGAAAAGCCAATCACTGGCCTCTGGCAGCTTACAATATGAACAACTGTAACAACACTGATGAGTAAGTACCATGTAGAAACAGTTCATCCAGATATAAACCCCTGTATAGTGCATTATAAATGAAAAAATAATTATTATGTGGATGTGATAGATATTAGATTTTAGAATCCTAAATAATAAATGAATACTAAAATTAATCAACCTTAAAATATGGAATTAATAACAACAGAAGACGTTTAGTTCACTGCCTTAATAGTGTTCTGTAAATATTGGTAGTGTTAATGCTGCCCTCTGCAGGTTAACTTGAGAGTTTACTAGCGTTAGATCACACTAGTGACCCCTAGATACCAGAATAGTTCACAAGCTCATTTAAATAAAAATAGCCCAAAATGTTACCTCCAGCAAAAAGGAGGACAAAAAAGAAGAAATAAAAAAAGAAGAAGACAAGAAGGAAGAGAAAAAAGATGATAAGGAAGAGAAAAAAGATGAGAAAAAAGATGAGAAAAAGGACGAAAAGAAGGATGATAAGAAAGATGATAAAAAGAAAGATGCTCCTCCTCCGCCGTGAGTATGCCACCAATTATAGCAGTTTTAGTACTAATAATCAGATAATGATATTGATTATTCAGATGAAGACTATGATTTAGTAGGTGTTCATCTTTAAAAGTAGCCAGACAATAATTTAGTATGTGTTTCAGGAAAGAAGTGTGGATCATGGACCCGGCCTCAGACAAGTATTACAGATGGCTTTCAGTCATAGCAGCCCCAGTGTTTTACAACCTGATGATGCTGGTGACAAGGTCTGTTCGTGCACAATCTCTCATCAAATCAATAACTTCAGATGTGGAGTGAGGTGTGGCATGTGCTTCATTCTATATATTTCTTTAGGGCCTGCTTCAATGAGCTTCAGAACTCTTACACAATGCTTTGGATCATCATGGACTACACCTCAGATGTAATCTATTATGCAGATACATTTGTCAGATCAAGAACAGGTATGGTGGTTTTTCAGGAAGAATCAAAACATTTTATTATTAATTATTTTATTTTTAATATTTACTATTAAATGTTGAACACATTTATATAATTGATTATTGAAATTTTTAAATTCATATACTACCATTGAAATAGGTTTTGTAAAGAAATGCGGTTCTTGAAATTTCTATTAAAGAATCCTAAAAAAAAACATTTATAAACCCATGAAGGTCTGGATTTGGAGTCACACTCAAAATGTGGAAAAACACACTACAGGCTTATCCAACTTTGAGGATACAAGATGTGCTCAATTGGATTCAGGTCTGGGGAATGGGCGGCCAGTCCATAGCATCAATGCCTTCTTTTTGCAGGAACATTGTTTTGCATTAGGAGGAACACAAGGCCAACCGCACCAGCATATTGTCTCACAAGGGGACTTATGATCTTATCTCAGTACCTAAGGGTCAGGCTACCTCTGGGGAGCACATGGAGGGCTGTGCGGCTCTCCAAAGAAATGCCACCCCACACCATTACCATGCTGGAGGATGTTGCAGACAGCAGAATGTTCTCCACAGCGTCTCCAGACTCTGTCATGTCTGTCACATGTACTCAGTGTGAACCTGCTTTCACAGTGCGCCAGTGGTGAATTTGCCAGTCTTGGTGTTCTCTGGCAAATGCCAAACGTCCTGCACGGTGTTGGGCTGTAAGCACAACCCCCACCTGTGGACGTCAGGCCCTCATGCCACCCTCATGGAGTCTGTTTCTGACTGTTGGAGTGCTCTGGCAGTGCTCCTCCTGTTCCTCCTTGTACAAAGGCAGAGGTAGCGGTCCTGCTGCTGGGTTGTTGCCGTCCTACGGCCTCCTCCACGTCTTCTGATGCACTGACCTCCTGGCAGCACCTCCATGCTCTGGACACTACGCTGACAGACACAGCAAACCTTCTTGCCACAGCTCGCACTGATGTGCTATCCTGGATGAGCTGCACTACCTGAGCCACTTTTGTGGGTTGTAGACTACATCTCATGCTACCACTAGAGTAAAAGGACCTCCAGCATTCAAAAGTAACCAAAATATCAGCCAGAAAGCATAGGAACTGAGAAGCACTCTGTGGTCACCACCTGCAGAACCACTCCTTTATTGGGGTTGTCTTGCTAATTGCCTACAATTTCCACTTGTTTTTTTATTCAATTTGCACAACAGCATGTGAAATTGATTTTCAATCAGTGTTGCTTCCTAAGTGTGCAGTTTGATTTCACAGAAGTGTGACTGACTTGGAGTGTTCCCATTATTTTTTTAAGCAGTATGTATTATAGAAAATATTTATATTAATTTGCAATAATATTTCACAATAATTACTGCTCTACTGTATTTGTTATTAAATAAATGCAGCCTTCATTCAAGTTTGTTAAATGTTTATTTATTTTTTTCTCAGGCTTCTTGGAGCAGGGTCTTCTTGTCAAAGACTCTAAGAAGTTGATGGATTATTACAGGAAGATCCCGCAGTTTAAATACGACATGTTTTCAATGATCCCGACGGATTTAATAATGCTGAAAGTGGGCTTTAACAATCCTGAACTTCGCTTCAACCGCCTATTCAAAATGGCACGTCTCTTCGAATTCTTTGATCGCACAGAAACCAGAACAAACTACCCCAACATTTTCCGCATCAGCAACCTTGTACTTTACATCCTGATTATTATTCACTGGAACGCTTGTATTTTCTTTGCTATTTCCAAAACGATTGGCTTTGGGACAGACACGTGGGTATATCCAAACATCAGCCATCCAGAATACGGCCGCTTGGCTAGAAAATACATCTACTGTCTGTACTGGTCCACTCTTACTCTCACCACCATCGGAGAAACACCACCTCCTGTTAGAGACATCGAATACTTGTTTGTCGTTATGGACTTCCTCATCGGAGTGTTGATTTTCGCTACCATCGTCGGTAACGTGGGTGCCATGATCTCCAACATGAATGCTTCTCGTGCTGAATTTCAGGCCAAAATCGACTCCATCAAGCAGTACATGCAGTTTCGTAAGGTCAGCAAAGACCTGGAGGCCAGGGTCATCAAATGGTTTGACTACCTTTGGACAGAGAAGAAGACTTGCGATGAGAAGGAAGTCCTGAAGAACCTTCCAGACAAGCTCAAAGCTGAAATAGCCATCAATGTCCATTTAGATACTCTGAAGAAGGTGCGAATCTTCCAGGATTGTGAAGCTGGACTTCTTATCGAGTTGGTGTTGAAGCTGCAGCCTCAGGTATTCAGTCCTGGAGATTACATATGTAAAAAAGGTGACATTGGTCGAGAAATGTACATTATCAAAGAAGGAAAGCTTGCTGTGGTGGCTGATGATGGCATAACGCAGTTTGTGGTGCTCAGTGACGGTGCTTACTTCGGAGAGATCAGCATCCTTGGAATCAAAGGCAGTAAAGCCGGAAACAGAAGAACGGCGAACATTCGTAGCGTCGGCTATTCAGACCTCTTTGCACTGTCTAAAGATGACCTCGTGGAAGCGCTTACTGAATACCCAGATGCCAAAAAAGCCCTGGAGGAGAAAGGAAAGGCCATCTTAAGGAAGGACAACCTTCTTGATGAGGCGGTTGCGAGCGCCGGTGCTGATCCCAAAGATCTGGAAGAGAAGATTCACCGCCTTGAAGGCAACCTTGAAGTCATGATGGGCAAGTTTGCCAAGCTTATGGCAGAATACACATCCTACCAGAGCAAGATGAAACAGAGGATCACCAACATGGAGAGCAAAGTGAAAACGCTACGGGTGGAAGATCTGTCTGAGGTTGTTGAGGACAAAAAATAAGAAGAGAAGATGATCAAATAGGCAACAGCATAGACATTGGGGTTGGTGGGGTTTCCTATTCATGGACATATTTGTAACATAGTACATTACTTTTAAACTGTTTATACTTATTTATTTATAACTTTTACATGACAATGTTGTACTATTGCCATATATGAAATGTAACGCTGATGTTGTATTTATTCAATGTGTACTGTAAGAAGATCAGATGACAGAATGGAAAAGAGAGATACACTACCATTCAAAAGTTTTTTTTAAATGATTTCGTCATTTTTAAAAGATCCATCCATTCATCCAGGCTGTATTTATATTTACAGAAATAATAGCAACACCCTGTAATATTATTTAATACTTTATTTTAATTGTAAAAATGTAATTTATGCTGAATTGTTGCACAAGAAACCATTTGTATTATTTATGATCAACGCTGTTTCATTCTATATAAATGTCTTTACATTTATTGATCAATTTAAATTGCTAATTAGTAGTACTTGGTATTGTATCTATGGCTACTTTTGAACAGTAGTGTATCTTTGTGGTGTATGTGAAAAACGTGGGCAAAAAAGGCACTTTGCACTGGATGAGGTTTACCTTTGTAGGTCTGACTCAGAAAAAGAGGGATGATACTCTATTTTTGATTTGGCATAAGTATGAGAATATATATTCAAAACTACTATTTAGTTACATGAAGATGTTCTGATTCTGTGCATTAAACAATTACATTAATTTAATAATATGGCTAATAGCATTGTTGGAATAACAACTTAACATGGACAAAGCTGAAAACATCCCCAACACAAGCCAAAACATTTCAGGGTATTATCCGAAACGTGTTCTTTAATAAATGTCCTAACAAATGTTGTTTGCTTGATAAGAGTGTTTCATTTAAAAGTAATATTATTTAGTGGACTTTAAAAGATGGACCGGAAATTGTCAAAATACCAGGCATGTATACTGTGTGCATGTTTTTGCAAAAATTTTGATATAGAAAAGGTAAAACAGTGTATGTCTAAATGTAGTGCTATCAAACTATTAATCATTATAAAAAACATCCAAAATAAAAGTTTTATATGTGTGTATACTGTGCATATTTATGCATAAATAAACAGACATGCATTTAAATATTTAAAAAAAACAAATATTGTAAATACATTTAATTTTTAAAAGCAATAATATGCATGCATGTATTTACATATACAGAAATATACACAAAAACTTTTATTTTGGCTATGATAAATCGTTTGCCAGCACTACTAAATTGCATATAAAAATGAATTGAAATGATGGGTTTTTTTTTATTTTATTCAGTACAACTTTGATGCTAACTGATTCCTAAAGTGACTAAAATCTTTATTAAAAGCTAAACTATGTTTATAAAAGAGCTAAAGTATTTTGGCTTCAATATGGTATTAAATATGTTAAAACAGACATACGTGTTAATTTCATGTATTAAAATATTATGTGCAAACTCCAAAATCGTGACACACCACAAAAGATCCAAAAGTTCCAAAATCACACAATCTCTTCATCACATTTTTTTCAGTTTTGAATTTATTAAGAATAACTTGAAACAATCAAATGTTGTCATTCTCAATATCAAGTTCTGTTTCCCCCTTTTATGTTAGCGCCATCAGTAGTGGAACAAACCACAGTCACATTTAATATGCAAGAGGGAAAAAGGAAAACAAAAAGTGTAGAGGGCATCGCTAAAGTGGGTTTCCAGCTATGCCTGGACAAACCGGAGCGGCGATTCTCTGCATAAATGTTTGGCACAACAAGATAGTGGTACAATTTGTGCCAATTTCCCCTCATTTTCATCCAACAGTATAGGGCCAGACACTGTGCAGAGCAACAAAGAAAGCAACTAAAACGGTTTCTTCATGGGGCACTGTCAATTAGCATTCACTGCCTAAAAGTCTGCCATCCTGAATTAAAACCAGACAGATAACATAACAAAAAACACTTGTAGGAAGCCTTTGAGAGAGGTTTATGGGAAGGTTAGATCTCTCTTTTTTTTAACACTACTCGTTTTTGTCAGGAGTGCACGAGCGTGGATTGATTTTAGCAAACCGCTCAATTCTGTGCGAGAAAGAAAGAGCCAGCTCTGAAGCGAAATGCAGAACACTGGCCATAAAAGAGCAGCACAACTCGCCAAGCATCATTACAAACAATGCAGTTCTTCAATAAATACAGATTCCTGGACAAGAAAATGAGACTGGAGCTGCTCTGTACCTTGAAAGCACTGCTGCAAATGGACTAGGGAAGACCTACGAAACACAAGCCAAATAATGTCAAAGGGCAGACCCAAAACACCCCCCCTCCCAAAAAAAAAAGAACAACCCTAAAAGACATTCTGAATATTGAGTTAAGTGCACTTTCACAGTTCAACCATAATACATCAGTAAAGTTCCACTTCCTCCCTTTGATCTGGTTAAGTTTAGATGGTGATCAGTCCTGCAGGTGTTGAAAACATTTAACCGTCTCTCCTTTTCATGACTATGAAAACAAAACGTGAGTGGATTTCCTGGCAGACATGACAAGAGATTTAATCCCTTAAAATAAATAACGCTATTTCTCAGTGCATACAAAAAGGGAACCTTAACACTTACATAAGAGGGAGAGAGAGCCAAGAGTCCAGTGTGGTTTTATCTACTATTTAGGCACAGGCACACGGTCACCAGAACTTTCCCATTTTACCCCATTTCACGTTGCCTTACATTTAAACTTGATATTTACTTTTAGTTGTCGATGTAGCTGAATGCTCCTTTGACGCACAAATGAGAGCTCTGAGGTCGAGCAAGTTCTTTTGTGGATCCTGGTGCCTCAGAGCATGCCGAAGCCTTTGGCGTAAGTGATGGCTTTAAGGAGTCTCTCTCTAAGTTTCTCCTTGGTGAAGTATTCAGGGAGGAGCAGCACGTTGAAGCAAGTATGAGAGGTGGGTAACCTGACCACAGGAGGAGAGGAAGAGAAGACTTTTTCTTTTTTTTGCCGTAGAGATGTATACAGATGTACAATGTACAAAAAGCATTTGAAGGCAATAGAGATTACTGCATCGTGACATTATTTTCTCTATTCCACTGCCTACTTCTTACATTTTTTAAAGTATTCTGATTCCAATCTGAATCAATCTGATTTATAATCCATTTAAACAAGGAATGACGTTAAAAACATGAACTCATTAATGAGCACCAGTGTATTTGGAGTTTACCTGTCAGAGTCAGGGCCATTTTTGGCAATAATCATCTTGAGTTTGCCTAAACCTCCAACTGGAGCTCTATCTGTGCCCGTGGTGAACTGAAGAAACAGCCTCTTCTGCTCCTGCCCAAATGAGTGCACAGTCTCCCAGAAATCCCTGGTGAGTAGTAAAAATATCATTTGAAATACACTTTTCATCTCACATAGGAAGTAGTATTTACAATTACCAGTCAATCGATATTGTGCTTGTTAATGCTGATGTGTATATTTGGAGATCAGGGCGGCTAATGCGTAATATAAAACCCATAATTAAAAGACAAATTAAATTAATCCTTTCATGACAAATTAATTGCTTGTATAAAAATGAAGCATTAAGCATCTTGCACAATATTTAGTCCTGATACACCTGAAAAACAATTACTATCAGATATCAGTTGTTTGGTAACTATGGAGTCATCAAGAAAACAATCCACATCAATTCTAATATACATAATGTAAATATTTTAATAAGCATCCACATACTTAATAATGCGACAGTCTTTGTTGTATCCACCATCATATTCTGTACTCTCTTCAAGTGCTAGGAAGTCAAGATTCTGCATGATAAAAACACAGTTATGGGTTTGTATCTATGGCTGCACCACATGTGTAAGACCAGCCTGAGAATAGGTGATAATGAATAGTCAACTCACCCTGCTACCACATATCAGCAGCTCAATTTCCTCCGGTCGAAACAGATACTTCAGCGGAGATTCATTAGTGACCATGTGGAATCCTCTTCTGAAGGCCTTGAACTGTTTCTCCACACTTTTGTTCAGCATATACTCTGCATAGAGTGCCACAAAATCCTGCAGAGACCCACTTTTGTGTTATATGTATACTGGCAGATGTGTTTTCAAATGCTGAATGAATGAATTTACTGCCAGGCATTTCTGCTTTAAGTGGACTAACCTTTCTGTTCTCATTGGTAACTGGGATTTTATCTCCTCCTTCCTTTAAATCATACATTAGTGGGTTTCCAAAGAGGTCCGTTTGTGAGATTTGGAAGGTAATCATCATGTCTTCTTCCACATTACCTTCATACTCCAGCAGATCCTTCAAACTCTGATAAAGAACCTGAAGAGATAGATGATCAGAACCATTATGGAGAATATCTAGAGATGCACTGACACTACTAGCTTTTCTGCTAATCCTGCATAATTGCTACGTAATAGATCAAGAATCAACTCGCCCCAGATATTCTGATAAGTAGACACTTTGTCCTAGAGTCATAATGACAGGGTCTGCCACAGAAGGGCTGATGTACCTGCCTAAATCTCCTCCTAGACACAATCTCTGAATAAGTGTCTCAGCATGCCTCCAATATGAGAACAGGACATGCACTCCCATTTAGCATAAAGCAGAAATGTTGCTCTTTGCAAATGTATAATTTCACTGTCATGATGATATTGACACTAAAAATATACTAAAAACAAACAAACCAAAAATATTATGGACTAAGAAATGTAACCAAGCAAGTATTACCGGATGAGAGTCTGCAAGGTCTCTAAACGTTCCTTTCTTTCCCATTAGTTTTCTGTAAACCACCATAGGGAAGTGCACATCGAGAATGCAATTATTGTAGATAGCTAAGCCCAGGACGATCCCTATCAAGGTGAACTGGCCTTCATTTTCAAACGATGAAGGGTTGAACCAGAAAAGTTTTGTGCTTTCATCATAGGTAAACATGCCTGTGGGTGAAACAGAAAGAGAAAGTGTAAGGCAACAGATCCTCAACTCACAGAATCAATAATATCATCAAAATCAATAAATCAAGTTCTGTGAGAAACATTGAAAAAAGTGCATTATCCACACCAGTCTCAATGAATATAAATTAAACTGATTAAGCTTAACATTAGGATGAGTAGAGAGTATATTAAATGAGTCAAGCAGGAAATAACTGATGATAATTACCTATATCTGGATTAAAGATCTCCTCAACGACCAGTTGGAAGAACTCTTTGGATACTCCTCCTTCATCTACTCCCTGCTCTCCCTCAAACTCCACATACAGCTGTTTCTTCAGGTCTGCTGGGTTTTCCATGGCAATCATCTCCAACTAAAACCAATCACACATTCATCACGAATGATAAATGAAGCACAAGACATCACTATGAAACGACATTCGCCTTGCAAGACCTACCCTGACAAGAGCATCATCTATGATGTGGTCTCTGCGCACTTTGAGTCGCAGGTAAGGGTTCAGCTGTTGTCCCTGCACTAAACTGTAGAGGGCCGTAATCCTGCGCTCGCTGTACATCCGGATCCGGTTGTCGTAGTACAGGCCTAGATTCTTAGTCACAGCGTTAAGAATGAATGGGCAGGTCATAAAGGAGAACTTGCTTTCTGTCTCCACCTTGAAGAAGGTGTAGTCTTTGTCCATTTCCAGCACCTCGTTGAGCGGTTCGTTGATGAACTCCTCGAAAGGGATAAGGGGTTTTCGACAGTCCGAGGCACGAATGCCTAGTTCCGTCTCCAGCGGATCCACCCGAGGGCCTTTCTTATTGCGCCGTTCCTCGCCGAGCAGTTCCTGCAGCGTCAGCTCGCTGGACTCTGGGATTGGCTCGTCATCCTCCTCCTCGTTGTGATCCATGTCCAAGTCGCCGCCCAGCACATTTGCATAGTAGACGATTTTCAAGCACTTGGTGGCTGCCACCACCCCATCATCCTCATTGACCAGGTTGTCACTGCTGAACTCGTTGCTGATGACCGTGTAGGTAATAAGCTGCTGGAACGTCTCGACCAGACGTCGGATCTGGTCTGCGCCGTACTGCGACCACAACCGTGCAAGCTTGGCCAGAGCCGGAAGAGGTAGCTTGCTCATTGCCTTGCAGAACTGAGGCAGGGCGATTTCTAAGTATTCTGGACTGTGGAGGTTACTGTTCTCCATGACAATGATGAAGACGTTCAGGTAATTAGGGTCGGCGGCGTACACGTTGTGATAGGTGAGGTCACACTCTACGTTGGGTGACAGGTAGACTAACGCGTTGAGGAATGCTGCTTCAATCTTCTCATTCGATAATAGTCTGTCGTACACTCTTCTTACCGCATCAATGTCTACAGAAACTTCGACGGGACCCAACTTTTGGACGTTGTTCTCTCCGTGAGATGGCCCATCTCCGCTTGACGCAGAGGCTTCAGGTTCCACCTCCATGGCCGTGGATGAACCGGAGGCCGTTTCTTTCTCATCTTCATCTTTGTCCTCATCCTTGGCCTGAAGGGACTTGAGCTCTTCCTTGGTCTGTTGTTTTGCTTTGCGAAAACTCTGGACCAGACTCTCTGCGCTTGAGAAAACCCTACCGATGACACGGATTAGAGGAGAATAGTCCTCGGTCTCACTGCAGAGGCTCAGGATTTCATACACCTTCTCCTCCGTCAAGTAATTCAGGTCTGCCGAAGAGCATGGTAAAGAATGTGTCAACATTTGCATGGAAAGTCAAAGATACGATTCAGAAAGTAGTTTAAAAAAAGATGATATTTTGTTACAGAAACATCATAGTGTGCATGCCTCTCTTTTTGCAACTTTTCAGAAAAAGTCAGAAAGGAGCTGGAATTGGGGGAAAAACTGCATACAGCTTCTTTACTTTCTTTGTTAGTCAATGATGAATTGTTCAGTCTTTAAACATGTATTCAGTAACAACTTTGTGGTATCAAAACATAATAATAATTCTAATTCTGGAAACGTGACAATGCTATTCACCTCTAAAGTCCTCCCGTGTGGGTGGTAGGTCCTTATGGTTCATCTTCCCGTTGCTGCAAGCTGAGAAGTTGTGAGCTCCTTTGGCACTGTTCTCCGGGAAGGCTGAACTGGCTCCTTTCTTAGAGGGATGAGGATCACACAGTTTGGCATTATTCTTATATAACTCCAGGGCCTTGATGGCTGCTGCATTGTTATCCATGCGCTGGAAACCCGGAGAAGAGCCACAAGCCTCATTCGTGCAGGCCTCATTTCCACAGCCCTCTGTTAACTGGTGGTAGTAGCGCTCAATTAAATGCTTTGCAGCCGCTCGCTTCCTGTATCAGACATTCAAACAGGACAGCAGGGGGATTAGTATGGTTCAACACCAAAATACGTTCACAACAGTGCAAAAACGTCTCGGCTAATCAATCTCAAATAAAACCATCCATTCGAATTTCTCAACACACATCAAAACATGTTGACATTACAAAATACAAAATTATGGAAAAAGCAAGCATTACCATTTACATTTTTGTAAGAGAATTATTATTCTGAAACAATGATTTACATGTATACAATGCAGCTACTCATTGTTAGGGCATGCCTGCAAAATTCTTTAAATACCATGCACTGATCTGTCACAATGGAAAACAGGTTTGTGTCATAACATCAAAATCACTTATTTGATGTCATTCCAATATAAGCTCCCAATATAGCCACCCAAAATGTTTCAGGTAGAACAAGATGCTCTTTTGAAAGCATTTGTGCCAAAATATTAAATAAAGCACAAAATAAGTGACTCATCTCTCAGTTTACAAAAAGTAATAATAAATAAATTTAACTCAGTAAAACTTATAAATTAAATTAGTAAATGGAGTCCGCTTTTCTTGGGGTTTGAAGCTTATATATTTATTACAGCTACAACCAATGTACCTCATAGCAATGCACAATAATGTTGAGGTTTCTTTTTTAAATAATGCAGATTTCACGCTCAATGCTTGGGATTGCAAACATAATTGTATCAATGAGGTTAATGCTTTTTCAACTTGTTATTTTTTGAAGAACGTATTGAGGAAGGTGTGGTAACTTTACCAATAGATCAGCACGATTATGTAGAGTAAAAAGTTAATTGTGAATAGTATAGAAACGCATATATCACTGTTCACAAATTCAAAAGTGGGGAGCCTTTTCACCCTCACGTGACGCATCTGATTCTGTGGATTACAGTTGAAATTAATGGATTTAACATGGAAAGCAACGCCTAGCAATGGTATATGACCACACCTTCAGGATAATCAAGATATTGCTTGTTCTTAAAGAGACGGTTTAAATTCAAACTTCTGACATCATTACTCAACCCCTTCTGTTGACAAACAGTGACTTCTACTTACAACAATACTATGGAAGTCAATGGCTACTGTTAACTTTTTGGTTACCAGCATTTAAAAAAATATAAATAGAACAAAGAACCTCATACAGGAACAAGTGAAGGGTGCGTATATTACGCGAAAATGAACTATCCCTTTAATGCAAACAGCAAATGTGAAAACAAAAAAAACAAAATCAGTAACAGGAAGTTTTGAAAGTCAGTCAAAGCATGTAAAAATACTCATGAAAGCAGTTATTTAACACTGGTATAAACAAAGAAACTTACATTAGACTTGCTTAAAGTTTCCAATATCACACTCTTCTGCGGCTCTGAACTCAAAGAGACCAAAAGGTGGTCAGGTAGCAATCCTGCAGATGAACAGAGAACGGTAACTCACACATTGCTGTACAAATAATATATAAAGATGACCGGGAACAGTTCACTTAGCGATGGCTGATAAAAAGGATAAGTTAGCTCTTCCAAAAATAAAAACGACCCTAATAACTACTGATCACAACTGCTCAAGATGACTGAGAAACACTGTAGTGTTGGTAAACACGAACCTAACGTGCACAATGGGGCAGAATGTCACCACGCAGTGTCTCAAACTAAGTAAGCTGCCTACCTAGACAGTATTCTGGAACCTTGCCATGTCTAAAACGCTGTATAGGTAGTCAGCCCACTGGATTTGACACACAGCCCATGTGACCGCGAGAAGCGCAGCAACATAAACCTAAACAGAGGGCCGAACTAAAAACATACCGTGTGGTTTCGCAACCAGAACATCCTGTGTAGCGGTAAACAGTCGTTTACCTCGAACAGAAGGAGCCGAGGCCGCAGAGGGGCAGGCAGGGGGTATGACAGTGCACAAACAACTTCAGCCGTGCACACACACATAGTCAATCTCCGAACACAGACATAATAGTAAGGAATAAATTGTGTTGATGCTCGGTGCGCTTAAGGCAGAGTGAGAGCAGCAAATCGTGTAACCTTGCAGCAACTGTCATGGGAAGTAACGTTAATAGCAGAAAAGAGCTGAGTAACTAGTTAGCCTAGCTGCAGCTAGCTACAGTCTGACATTTCACAGACGCAGACGGATTTTACTTAACGGTTGTTGTTGCAGAATGCAAAAGCGAGGGCGTATTTAAGATGTCGAGACTGCACTGATTTCGCTTGTTTACCAGAAACCCCCTCCGTCCCTCCCCGGAGCTGTTAGCAGCGCGGCTAACTGGCCTAACAGCGCTTATTAAGGCTTCGATCAAGCGCGATCGGGTCGGGAGAAGCGGGATTAATGTTTCGACAGCTTACTTCTGAAGATGTTCTGATGCGGACGAATGAATCTGGTCTCTCAACATCACAATCGCTCTGAGTGCGGCGTGTATTCAACTCAAACCCCTCCACAAAATATTCGCGGCCATCTTGATCAACTGAGGCAAACACGGAGCGCGATCCCACAATGCACTGCGAGGCGAGGACGACCATCAGTACAGCGGCGCAGCGTTCTTCTGGCAGCCAGTCAAAATCTGAGATGTGACGAAACCTTGAAAGTTGTGTTTGTATGAGTTCAGATAAACAACGCTTTAAAGCAGCAGCGCATTTTTATACGTTAACGTTACATATAAAAAACCAAGTGTACGTATAATGTTCATCAGCAGAGGACAGAATCCGAAAGTAAAGAAAATAGTAGTGGGATTTTGTTTATCTCCTTGTTTTGAATACTTATTTTGTCCGTTTAGCCCAAATATTTAGAATTTACAATGTTATGTGGGACCTGCAGGTTCATGTTACGCCAGTAGAGGGCAAGTTCTTTCTTCTTCTTCTTTGTTTTTTTAATGGCGGTTGACATCCAACGTTAAGGCGCATTACCGCCACCTACTGCACTAGAGTGTGGGCCTGAATCCGCTAACTCCCACTTATCAGAAAAGAAGAAGAAAAAGGACTTTTCAATACATACTAATTAGATCATATTAATTAAACCATTTATTCTAAAATAATTAAATATAAATATATTTTATAACTATTAGTTATATCCGCAATCAGGGGCCAAATTCTGGGCCCCCGTAAGCTCGAGGTTCACAGCTATCTACAACACCATTTAATACTTCAATCAATTGATGCATTTACCCAAAATATTAGCATTTGCATTAGTTAACGACGTTTATTGTGATCTTAATATTTAAACTAAAATAAAATTTCCCTTCTCTGGTAATTATTCCCACTTTTCACCCGACCACGACGATGAGCGTGATTTCACCAAGTGCAAGATGTTCCTGGATCAACATCCTTGTTGATCCTGGAACAACATTCCAATCAACCAATCGTTTTTCTGGAAATATTATTATACAGAATTTAAATAATTTCATCTACATCACATGCCTCTTTAGCTAAAACATCTGCAGCGTCATTTCCTTTAACTCCTATATGAGCTGAGACCCACATACTATTACTGCATTTCTTCTCTGAAATCTAAATAAAATGTCATATATTTCACGTATGCAGTGCTGTCTGTACTTTGATAAAATGATTTAATTGAGATTAGTGCAGAACTGGAGTCTGAGCACGTAACTACTTTCCTCAATCCAGTTTCCTCTATCCAGCACAAACCAGTAATTATAACCATTAACTCTACTGTATATATTTCCAAGTGATCTGTTGTTCCTTTTTTTATTGATATCCCCGCTTCTGGTATAAAAACACCAAAACCTGTTTTTTTTTTATCCATCTGTATAAATTGCAGTATATCCATTATATATTGTCATTATTCTATCATATTTTGTTTGTTTTATTTGTGGTTAAACCACGGTTCATTTTCATAAGGGATTCTTATAACTTTTATGCGCTTTATATACTATTATGTTTTACATTGATAATAATGTAAACAGATATATAAAATAAACAGACTTTGAATTGAGACCGAATTCAAACTGAATTTATTACAGCAGTTTAATGCATATGTTTAGGGAAAAAAGCCTAACCAGAATGTTTGAAAAATATCAATACAGTACTGCCTTTGCAAGCACTGTAATAAAATAGCAGCAAATATCCTGCTTAAATAATGGAAGCACAAATTGAATAGCAAATAGCTAACTATATTTATTGGTTTCTGAGACACCGAAGTCTGTTCCAGTATTGGCAGCCTATCACTCCACAATCTCATATCCTTTTACAGCTCTAGAAGCAGCAGCAGCTGTAAAAGACTTGATTACCATTTATTGATCTAAACTTTTGTCCGTTACCTAACAGCGTAACACTGATTTATTAATTTGCTCAGACATGCAAGAAAAACCTGCTTTTCTTAACAAAAAATACAAAGCTTGTGAAATAAGCCGTCACTAAATGCAAGATCTATATCACAATAACATGACTGTACAACTGCAGCGACTGGGAATTCTTTGGAGTCAGCACTGCTACAGTGCAACATGGGAAATTTGATCGATCTTTCAACATCTGAATCTTAACCCAAGCATTTCATCACCGTAAAATGCATGAACATCACGCGTTAGATTCCACATGCATCCCACTTGTGTGTTTTGCTTATCTCACAGGCCTGCAAGAAAAGCACAATTTCTTTTTGAATGAGACAAGAGACATCCTGTAAATTCAGAAGGAGCTCTTGTGGGCTTGAATAATGGAAAAGGTGACTGTTTATGATGATGCAGCTGTGGAGAATGAGGATCTCATGAATATAGACAGCTGTTTAGCCCGGAGTCAACACGGTTTGAGATCCCACACCATTCATACAAATCTGCCGAAGCATTATTAGATGAAAACAGTGAACTAATCTAAAGCATGCATCTGTCATGCACCAATTCTATTGAAAACAAGAGGAGAAAACTATTTATATATTTTTTTTTTTACTTGCAGGCTATGTCTGCACTAAGGATTTGAGAAATATTTTTTTCCCTCAATTAAATTATTTTTTTCTTTAGTTTAGAAAGCTTGCATAGCTATATAGAGGTGAGAAGTACTTGAATAAATATCATTTATTACTTTACTTCAGTAACTTTTGGGATACTTTGTAGTTGTACTGAGTAACAAAAATATTAGAAACCTTTACTTTCTTTCACTACATTTTTTAATAAGTATCTATACTCTTTACTGCACTGTTTAAAATGAGTGCTTCAGCTACATTACATTTTGCATGGCACTTTATTCATGCTACAAAAGTACTATATCTTGTGCATTTTACACTTTACGTGAATGTGAGTTCCTCAGCCAGTAGTTGTGGCTCACAGGTGATTTATAAATGAAATAGGGACATGGCTGCAGCTGGCAATGAGGCTTAAATCAGCACATCCAGCACAGGAAGACTTTAATTTTGCTTTACATTATTTCATTTATCTGTTACACTGAAGTGAGAAGGATATATATATATATAT
>JAUYWG010000039.1:13280113-13296065 GCA_034779775.1 Enteromius afrohamiltoni | reverse complement strand
TTTAAACAATTCATTAATTATTTCTTTACCCCATCCCCCCCCCCCCCCCCCCCCCAGTTCAATACAGAGCAAAAATAAATGAATTAATGAAATGCCAGAATGAGACATTGAAGGACGTTCTATTTATTGACAACAAATACATCCCTTCAGGTTTGCTGTTTTAACTCACTCAGTGTTTTTGCTGTATTTAAATGTATGTAGTCTTCCAGAGGAAACCGTAAGTAAGTATTCCTGCTTTGGTTGGAGCTGCTTCTTCATAAATGACCGTGTGTAGAAAGCATCTGCTTGAGTGATTGCAGCGAAAGACATTTTAGCCAGTCTCAGAACAGATATACTTGCAGACATCATCATAATTCATTTGGCAAGATACTAAAAGGTACTTTATAGTGTTCCCAGCATGGTTTAATTGACATTTGATACCTGAACATGACAAATTATGCATGAACACTTTAAGCAACATCTCTTCCCCTGCTCAAACCTCGAAAGAGAAGCACTTTATTTATGTCTCCTTCCTTCTCTTTGTGTCAATAAATGCTCTATGAAGGTCAGAAGAGACTGAAGAGTTCGAATCAGTTAATTCATGGCTGTGGCTGATGTTGTTCAAGCAGAAGTGACAAGAAGTATGCACATGATAGCTCATCTCTCAGTGCTTTCCTTCTCATCAGCTTTAGAATGTGGTTAAATGACACTGACGAAGAACTCTGTCTTAACAATTCATTTTAATCTTGGACAGAAGCCATCACAGTCACTCTCTCAAAGGCCCGGGCAAACAACTTTGCTAAGATCAGCACAAGACCTTTTTCAAAGGCAGAATCATACTGTTGTTGTAATCATCTGAGTGAAAAGGAAAAGCGTAGATTTTTTAGTGTGCCTTCGTCTGTGTTAATATAAGGGAGAAGTACTGACCAATTTTTACTTAAGTTGTCCTCTAGGCAAGGAGACATGAGCTAAAACTAATGCGTTTAATTATTTTTCAGGATGTCTGCAATCAAATGAAAAAAAGAAGTTTTGACAATGGCAAATTGAACCATTTTATTACATTAATACATAAATAAACATAAAATGTATGAATACCCAACCTCAAATTAAAGTCAAATTAATGTTTTGCTGATACCTTTTAATAATATAGTTTTACAAATTTAAATTTTGTAAAATAATTGTCAACATATTTTGTAAAAGACTTAAAATAGATTAAAATTGTAATAATTTTTTAAAAATAATAATTAAATATTTTTTAAATTAAAACTGGTGGCAAAACTTGCTAGTTGAGCACTGGCACACATCTGGAAAAAAGAATATGGTTAATAAATAGTTAATACACATATTAATAATTTAATAATTTAAAGCTAATCTTTAGAAAAATTATTTACTTAATTTAATTCATTGGTATTTCAATAACATCTACAACATTTCTTTTGTGCTGGGCAATGATTAATCGCAATTAATCACATGCAAAATAAAAAGTTTACTGTGTATATTTATTATGTATGTATAAAGACACACACAAGTTTATATTTAAATAAAAATATTTATTTACATGCATATATTTATAATCAGATAATTTATTTACACATAAATATATTTAATATATAAAAATTCTTAAGTATACACATGCACTTGTGTATTTATATATACATAATAAATATACACAGTACACACACACATATATTATATAAACAAAAACTTTCATTTTGGATGTGATTAGTCACTGCCCAGCCCTAATATGTTTAAAACTAAATTATTTTTGAATGTCAACACAAAAACACACTAAAAAGATTCATTGATATTGAGTAGATGCTTGTGCAAACATAGATTTGAGAATCCAGTCTGTTCCAGCTCCGTTAATAATTTATATTCATCCAATGTATTACAGTCTGAATTTTGTTTATCATCTCATGTAAGCACACTGAGGAGAACTTACCTACTCTGAAATTGATTTTTTTCTTTTTTTAAATAATGTATATGGTTTTATTGAACTGATGTACGCATGTGGCCTTGAGAGTGTCATTATTCTGTAATTGTATTGAACATTGTAATTGTATTCTGTATTCACTGCACCGTTTGGTTAAGGCCTCAGTCATTTGTATTTGTGGCTGAAAGGCTGTAGACTTTAAATCAAAGACAGAAATCATAAGATTTGAGTTACATATTACAGAAGTGGGGACTGCCGAACCCTGAAGTGAGCCGCAGCTCATACACATGCTCAAAGACAGATATCTTCATCAAAAAAGAAGCAGACCAACGGCATGGTATATCAAATCACATACAGATGAATTATTGCTGTCCGCTGCTGTGATCTATGGTCGCAGCTGAATTTATAGTGAGCAAAATTAATAGATATACGGAGTATAGTTCAATGCAGTGTGCATGACGAGTGAAGAGATGCCTTTGCATATTTCATCAAACTGCAGGAGTTTCTGCTATTTCTCAGATGAACACTGGGAGTCTCTGTAATCTCACTGATGCATTGTAATGCCAGCATTCCTTTACTCAGTGTCTACTTTTAGGTTTTCTGTTCCCTTAAAACTGACTTTGTATCTCTTTTCTTTCAACACAGAGAGAACAGAAAATAAACTAATTTTTAGGTATGATTGCATTTAGATTTTTGCACATTTCTTTTTTTGTTGTTATCGCTTCTATATTCTTACATAGCTAACTGTAGCACATACCTTGAAACACGAGTGCTGTACGTGTAGCTTACAAAATAATAATAAAAAAATAAGAAAATTAGGGAATAAGCATGACAAAAATGGACAAATAATTCTAATCAAAATTTCCCCATATTTGTAAAACCAGGTATTAACAGATTGTTACTGTTACGAAGGAGACTGGAGCAAGCGGATCCATATGCATGGATTTATTAACAAGCATGGTGATACAGACTGGGTCAAACAGTGGTGAACAGGTATGGCACAGGCAGAGGCAGAGGCACAAAAAGAGTCCTGAGAGATAGCGTGGGTCAGTCGAGGAGCAAACAGCATCCAGAGGGGCAGAGCAATAATCCAAATGGCAAGACAAAGTCGGTACACGGAAAAACAAAACTACAAAGAACAAAGAATGCTTAATACTCGGCAGTTTGACTAACGAACAAGAACAACATTTAAAGGGTTAACAAGGGGGCACAGCTGATTAATCGCTGTGGGAACAAACAAGGAGGCAGAGACTGAACAGGGGAAAAGCTGCGAGGTTGCAGGTGGCCTCCGTGGTTGGGACAAGGCAGGACGAGAGTTTGAGGACGGCCTCCATGGCCAGAACAGGGCATGACGAGAGAAAACCTCATCTCCTGAGCAACTGCATCGAAAAAAATATATCCAAGTGCAATTTAGTTTTAATAAAGTTCAAATAGTTTTGAGTTTACACATCTGTTATGCTACCTATACACTAGTGCATTATTATTCTTACAATAATTTATTATTATTATTTATTATTATTACAATTTTTCCCCTCTTAAAATTGTGTATTAAAAATGTAAGACATAAAACATTTGTCTTTTAAATGTATGAAGATTAGATTTTTTACTTGGAAAATAAATGGGGATTTTTTTATCACCGTTTAAAACACTGAAGAAATGCTGTTTTAATAACTTTTGTAGTACCCTATTATGTACATTCTACTGAACAATAGTAATATATTTCACATGGTCCAAGCATGCAGATATTTCGCATGCATCCTGTTTTTGCATGTGGAGTTATGTCCCCCCCTCGAGGGAGGAACAGCCAATCAGTCCGATGCTGTAAGGAGGGTTTCACCCTGAGTGGTCCCTTGTGGTGAAAACATTAAGCATACATGTGACACCAAGGAAGGCATGTCTCAAAGCTTGGGTATAAACTTTTATGAAGTTATATAACTTCTCTCTGATTAAAGATATCGAATACCCGTTCGTAAAAAGAGATTCAACATATTCTGCACACTTTTTAGATACTAAACATGTCTATATTATCTGCTCGTTGCATTCGTTCACTCATTCGTTCCTTTGATACATACATGGTATAGGCACGTGATAAGCCAATATCGTAAACACTAACACACTATGTAAATAATGTGTCATAAATATTTGCTCTAATAGCAATAAACAGTTATTGTGGTCCTTTGCTGCACACATACTCTCTGTCCCTTTGTCCATGGCAGCGGCGAAGCGTGGAGAACTGGTGTGAGCTGCTCGGACTCGGGTTAAAAGGGTCACATGCAGAGAAGGTTCCCAACGTGTAAATCAGAGGCTCTGTTTACCTGAGAATTAATTTATGTTGGGTTTGGTTCTCTTGACCAGCTGTCTCTTCTGCGACCGTTATCTGTCCAGGGTTGCTTAGATTAAGATCTGCGATTCATTGTTTATGAGCTGGTCGTGGTTTGTGGGGCTGTGAAGTGTATCAACAAGCCGCTGTGAGGTTCAGCAGAACAACCCCTGAGTGTCTTTAAGCTTCCTGAGTGGTCAGCCGGTTACCATTTCCCAGACAGAGAGGCGTCCGAGATGGCCATTGATCAGTTTTAGGACTCTGGTCTGCTCCAGAGTGAAATCCATTCCGATCGAGTCAGATCATGTGATCGGATCGGGACATCCCTACTCGGTTGTATCAAGGCAATTCAGTCAGTACCTAAAAGGTATCGACCTTGATACCCAGCCCTAGCCTCAAATGCCTTTGGAACACCCTGGTGTCTTCAAGTGCAACATGTACGATACTTGGGAACAAGTGGTAACTGTGACGGCCGAAGATTGTGGCTTTATATCCATGGTGGTTCACAAAAAAACATCTATGAGAGATCCTGAGAGATACTATGGGTTAGTCGAGGAGCAAACAGTATCCAGAGGGGCAAAACAGAGCAAAAAGCCAAATAGCAATGCAAAGTCGGTACACAGAAAAACTAGAACACTTTGTACAAGAAAACCTTATTATTCAAACACAAACAACTTTTAAAGGGTTAAAAAGGGGATAAACAAGGGGCGATTAATCGCTATGGGAACTAACAAGGAGGCAGAGACTGAACAGGGGAAACACTGAAACAGTGGGGAGCGCACTTCATAATAAGAGTCATTGGAGTACAATGCAGAAAAACAGACAGGGGTGACACCATAGACTAAAAAAATGGAGGTAGTGTCTTTGACGTCACTCGTAGGTTTCTGAAGAGCGTTTTTCAAGCCTAAAGTGGGCGGAGCCGACCGCCGCCATCTTGGCAACGCGTCACCGCGTGTCACTCCCGGATGATCCAAAATTGGCAATGAGGCTGGATGTTGGTGGAACTGAGGTGCCTGGTTGATGAAACCACGCCCACCTACCTCGTCGACTTATTGGCGGTTGATCAATCAACCTGTCACTCAAGTGGCCACGCCCTTAATATAATTTAAATGGAATTCACCCCCCTCACAGTTGTAACGAAGGACACAATTAGCTATATAGACCAAAAAAAAAATTTGTACCAGGCTGTAAACATGTTTTTTTCTACTGTAAAGTTGGGCATTTTAACATGGAGAGTCAATGTGATTGACTCCCTTTTGGAGCCAGCCTCCAGCGACTACTCGATGAATTGCAGTTCTAATCACTCCCGTGTTGGTTTCACTAGAGGGAGCGGGAGGTTGCCGCATGGGTGACACACATAACAGTCCAGGGTGGAGTGCTCTCTGGTGGAGCTTGAAGGAACTCTGGTCTGTCCTTGAAAACAGTTCTTGGTAAGATTAAACTGTAATGAGGACTAAACCTTGCTGTTTAATCAAAGGCCTTCTTACAAGTCTAGCAGAGCCCTGATATGTATAATGTTTTACATTTACTGTAGGTCTGTTACTCAGTCATACAATAAGCTGATTTCACAGGCTTTGATGGATGACTACTGGAAAAATGCTGACGTACCTCGGCTTATTTACGGAGTCCTTTAGCTAGCCTGTTTGATTAGTACTGTGCAAGGACATACCATATGAGAAAAGGCTAGAACAATCCTTTCAAATACTACTTTCATGTATTATTTACTGAGAATGTCCAACACCCATCACACAACCTGATGCATTGACCTCCCAGATGCAGGATGCACATTAAACACTATATGAATATTCATGAGCCTGCCCATCATGCTCCTCCCCCAGGGGTGGGGTACGGCAGGGCAGAGTTAATGAAGGTTGTCGAATGGGCTTAGAAAATATTAACAGGTCTTCTGATCATTAAGTGAATTTTGGAAAGGTGCCACAGTTACAGAGAGAGAGTGTGTGTGTTGAGGGACAAAGAGGCAATTAGGAGAGTGTCAGCGTGTGTCATGATCTTAATAAGACCTTCACTTCCACATACCTGAGGCAGGCTGTCACTCAGTGGGTGTCCTGTCTCATCTGTCTAATTGCAATCTCATTTTAAGCTTAAAACATACCCACTGCCACGTTTCAGGGCAATTTTTAAGGAAAGCTCACACCCTTGAGTTACAATGCAGTGCAGCTCAGTTAATAGTCTGGAATAGCAGGCCATTAAATACATGCAAGAAGGTCTGGTCTACATTGCAGTTTGTTCTTTACAAGTGTTATTATATTTTACCAAATCTAAAACCACACATGCACAAAACGTGGCTTAGGTTTTATTACATCTTTGATATCTTTGATAACCACGGGTTGCTGTGGTCAAGCAGGTTTGTTTACTCAATAAACTAGTGGCCACGAGAAATGCATCTCTAGGCCACGACGATATAATATTGACATAATATCACGTTCCCACGAGTTAATATGCCGTGGCCACGACAAAACGAAGTGAACCGAAGACGTCCCCTCCCGGTCACCGTAGTGAAGAATGGAGTAGGCCTAAATGATGTTAATTTTTTTTTTTTTTTTTTTTTGCGAGAAGTATTCTTGTCACAAAACCTAAGTTGACCCACTGATGTCATATGGACTGTTTTACCAATGTTTGGATCTGGGATCATTTCTGTTAGATTGCTGTCTGGAGGGTCAAATGGCTCTCTGATTTTATCAAAAATATCAGTAAAAATACTGTAAACCCCCCCCCGCATTGACTGTAGATTGGTTTTAACCTGTGATTATGCAGCAAAAATGGGAGATTTGCCATAGCAAATTCTAACAATAGATGAATGATGACAACAACTAGGCTAATTTATATTTTATGAAATGATTATTAACTTTTCTAGAGTCTCTGTATGAGGTTATTGTGAAACTCTGACCATGAACTCAGGATGAGCCTTGCACGAGCTCCCAAGTGAACTATTCCTACAGGCAGCCTGGAGGGAAACTGTGAAGAAGACGCACTGCCGCACTAGCTTGTTTTACAAGGTTGCATGAGGAATTGAAGGTTCGCACCTGTAAAAGAGATGAATAATGAATCACATTGAATTAAAACCTCACATTTCACAGCAAACCCTTGGTTACCTCTAGAAAAGAAGAACTGCAACATCTATCTTCCTTTCATTGCCTTTTTGCTGTATTTGTGAAGATGGATGTTTTGGTGGCAAGAAACAAACATTTTAAGTATAAAAAGGGTTTTTGACAAAATATTGATACAAAAAAGTGCATTTATAAACTTAAACTTTTGGTGCTATTGAGGTCAACGGTGGGGACAATTTGATTACTATATGGCAACATTGATCAGTCTGTTTATATTACAAAGTGTTGTGTCTTTAGCAAGATCAAATATATGCAACCCAGTCGCACGGCAGGTCGTGACAATATCACAAAATTATCCTTTAATCTATTTATTCGTGTCAGGGACACAGGGACATATTTTGCAATTATAACCAGCCGGCTGTACATTATCCATTGCTTAAGAGTTTAATGGCTGTTTATGACAAACTATATGGAGGCTGGTCTCTGGGGGACAAATAACAGTGATGTAAAGGCAAAACAAACTTGCACAAGTGCACAAGAGAGAATGAAGGAAAAGACAGAGGCAAGATCTCTAGTGTGCTGTGTTGACCTCTGAAAAGAGACCACGTTAGCAAGTCAAGGAAGACCATTATCTCCTTGTCTGGATGACGGAAGTTGATCTTGAAAAGTGCAAAGAAGGCGGTCAGTAATTTGCCAGTGGCAGGGGCCGGAGGGAAGCTCTGTATGGCAGAATCAGCACAACCTTCCTTGCTTCGTGCTTTAAAGGATATTCATTAATAACCTCTTTCCTGCCTCCTGAAGTGGGACCACAGATGCTAAATGTACCACCCAACGACCAGCAAGAGCAACTCTGGGCCAGATATCATCCATCTTCCATCTTCAGTTCTAAAGGTCTTGCCAACTCTTGCTTAGAATAAAACTGTATAGAGTTTTCTTCCGAGTAAATACATATCTTGACTCGTGAGAGAAATGTTGGTTCAGCAAAAATCAGAGAATAAAATCAGGTTGTTTTGGATGGACGCTCAGCCCATTGTAAACACGCAAAACCTTGATTTAACTTTTTCATTTTTTACTTTTGAAGTTCATCATTTATTATTATTCATACTGATTAATTATAAGTGAGAAAACATATAAAAATCCAAACATACCTAATGTTCATTCCACTTAATTGATTTAATTTAGTCTAAAGCACAAAAAAATTATTCAAATTAAAAACTTTATTAAGATTAATCAACAAAGCAAAATTTTATCAATTACTGCAATGTCATTTTCTATAACACTAAAAAACAAAAACAAATAAACAAAAACCCAAACTAAAAATATAAAACAAATTATAAACAAACCACAAAATAAAAAATAAACACAAATACACCCAAAAAACAAACCAAACTATAAAACATACTTAAATAAATAACCGAAGAGAAAAACAAAACACAAAAGAAAAAACAAACCAAATAAAACAAACAAAAAGAGTTCTACTTGGAAGCATGTACGGCTAATACTATAGCAAAAAATAAGATATATTGGGTGTTGTCTGTCAATCCTTCATAAGCTGGGTGAACGTCTAGTGTCCTAACTCAGCCACTATGAAACACTAGACAAAAGCCATAATAAAAAAAATTACAAATAAAAATAGCATTAATATCTTTGGGTGGCCAAGCACTTCTTGAGATGACAGATGCTTCCAGCCACTGCTAGTTGCGTATATCATTCTCAAAGGATGCGTCTCCAGCTGTTCCCTGAGGTGACTGCATCTACTCGGCTGTCTTGTTCAATAGCTGTCCTGCAGATCTTATAGTGAGGGAGCAATGACAATGTGCAGGAATACCAGTGAAAAAACAAGAGGGCAAGTCAGGGATGGGAGGAATAGCTCACACAAAAATAAGAAATCATCATTTACTCACTTTTGTTCCATACCCATATGACTTGTTAGTAACACCCAAGTATAGGGACCAATTTTCACTATTAGCTAGTTGCTTATTAGCATGCCTCTTACTAACATATTAGCTGTTTATATAAACAACTAAACTTAACTAGCTTATTAACCATTAATAAGCAGTATAATAGAAGTTTATTGTTAATTGTTTGTTAATAGCATGACTAGGACATTTTAAATCAATAATAATAAAAAAAATGAACAAGAAACATTTTCTTATCATTTATTTCAGTTTTATGACATACAGAGTTTTTCTTTGTCGATAAACAAACACAAAAACAACTTAACAGTTTAACAAACCTCTCCAAATAAAGAACCACTTAAAACAGGTGTTTTCATGAAGGGCTGGCAACATATTGAGTCTACAGTGAGAACAAACTGAACCTTTGGGTGACTACAACAAACACCAATTACAGTACAATTGAGCCAGAAAACAGTCATGGCAGTGACAGTGATAAAAGTCATGCTGGGTATCAAAAAGTCCACCCAACGATTACACGTGTGCTATGACAAACTCTGAAGGACAGCATTCCTGCTGATGATCTGCCCTGAAGTTAAGGAAAGGCTCTGGAATGCAGCTGCGAAAGGATTCTATTACAGCATGTGATGCTCGGCCAAGAACTTGACAGACCTGAAAACCTGGGATCCAAGTACTGGCACATTCTAATCTAAAACAACAAACAAATACAGTCCGGAGAAAGAAAAGGCATAATCTCTTCAATTTGTTAAAAACCAAAAGGACTTTGTTTTATTAAACCTCATTTATTAATATAACTCCAAATACCTTTTACATATACTGCACATCTATAAAATTCAATGTATTGCGGTCTACATATGCGATCTCCAGTGTTAAGGCACATAACATATATTTCTCATCGTATAAAACTGTTTTCTTGCATACTAAAGCACTTCAGGACATACAAACGTTGCCTTTATCAAACTACGAAAATAAAATTACTTCGGATGCTATAAACATTACACTTGCAACAAGACGAAAATATCGCTCAAAGCCGCAAACGCTGAACCTGAGCTGTGCAGAAGAAAAACTGAAGAGACAAAGTACTCGTGTGCTTCATGTTAGCTTCTTTAGGGTTTTACTGTAGTATCCAGACACGTACAGAGAAAATCAGTCAGAAATTTTTCCTCACTCACACCCAGCTTAATACAGCATCGCCTTCTAGACGCAGCTTTTGGTGTTCAGTTTTTGTTCATGAATGACAGGAAACTACGATCAGGATGGTTTCTAATGTAACACCCCCTTTTTTTTTTTGGTCTGAGCGCATTCTGTTCACACCATTCGTTGTGTAATGAGCACAATAGATCTCATAATCCTCCTGGTAGGTCTGTTCAAAAAAATCTGCGGTTTTGATAGCGACTGCCCAAATGAGATTCTGAATGAACAGATTGGCGAGGCCTTGAGGTTATGCGAGCACAGCATGACAAATCATCCCATAAAAACAATTTTTGCATCTCTCTAGGGGACTTTATAATACGCCACACCCCTGTCTTGCGGAACTAACAGATAATCACCCATGTGCTCGTCAGAACCGTTCATTACACACATTACAGCTTTAAAACTACAAGAAGTCACAAAGTGACTAGTCATTTAATTCTCTTAGCTGATCAAAATGGAATGTTTTCATGAGTGCATTCTGGCATTCCTGAGGGCGAGCGAGATGCTAATGCATACAAAACATGATTCCCGTCATGAAAACAATAGGACCAGTTTGGGAATACAAACTTGAGCGGTGAAGACACTTAAGAGATAGCTCAGCCAAACATGGCATCTCTGTCATTATGTACTCTCCCTCAATGACATTCCAAACCAATATGACTTCTGAAAATGAATTTTGTGCATGCGATGAAAGTCAGTGTGGTCAAAATTATTTTGTGAGAAACAGAAGAAATTCAGGTTTGGAATGGCAAGAGTAAGTAAAAAATGGAAAAAAAATTGTCATTTTGGCTGAAATATCCTTTTAATAACAGAGTAGCCCAATAAATTACTAATTAATAAAGTGATCGGTTACAGTACAAACGCTCCAGCATTGTGCACTCCAGCACTTCTTGCATCTTTGGTAAATGTATAGAGTAAACAGCAGAAAAATACAATCATAGCAAATAGCAGAAGATGCATATACTGTATATCTAAACAGACCAGGTGGTAAAAAGGCCTAAAACAAACAGCGGAAAGTGGCCTTTCTGTTCACACATGTACTGAATTAGGCCACTTCCCAGCATCCTTAACTGTCAAATTAGCTTGATGCATCGGCCTCTATTTCCTAAAGCACTCTGCACTATGACTGAATGAATAGAACTAATATATATAACATATATAAAAGCAACAGTGAAATCCTATCCTGCAGGAACGTGTTTAGAAACAAAAGCAGCAGCAAAAAAGGAAGAAAAAGACAAATACTTGAGCTGGAACCTGCCATAAGCACTATCCGTATAAGCATAAAAAGCTCAATTCCATTTTAAATGATAATATTTGATTTGAGTAAACCAGTAATGAAGTTGGTGTAATTTGTGCGAGATGATATTGTAACGTTTGGTAGATGACTAAGAGCTTCAATAATGGACTACAAAAGAGTACAAGTGTCATGCATAGTCCTTCGGACAGCATCAACAAGTGTAGAGTGCATCACTAATTAAAGTCATCAGGGGCTCAAACTACACTTAAAAGGAATGTTGAAGGAATTCCACTAATACTTTACAAATAGGGTACATAAATCATGCGCTAATTCTCAAACGAATAGTTGAACTCACGGGGAATGAACTCAGAGACTCATCAAGAACTAATTAAGCGCTAGCATGAGATGTGACTGGAATCAGATAGAGTCATGTGAATAATGGCCACTTTAAATACATGTTTGATAGTTAATGTATTAGATTAGCTGAATGACAAAGAATTCGAAGTAGGAAAAATGCCCCAATTAGATTTTAAATGGGATTATTCATATAAATGATAAAGTGTGATTATCCAATAATGTTCTTAACGAAAACGGCAGATGTGAGAGTGAAGCAAATGTTATTCAGCATTAAAATCATGCATCTTTAATGAAAGTCAGAGCAGGTTTTGCCATTTCACATTCTTTGTAATAGATATCATTTGATTTAGTTGAGTGTTGTGTGTAACAGAACAGATATGCATGATGTTAAAGCCATTTTTAGTGACTCCTGTCGCACATTATTAGTTCTTGATTAGTTCATGCGCTTATTTGATCAGGACTTCTCATGTTCACTTTTTGTAAAGAGTTAGCGAAATTCCTGCAGCTATTGACATTGAAGGGTACCATGATTTTTTGCTGGAATGGGGAAATATGAGTGTAGTGCTATCAGCAGTGTCTAATGGTAGGACAGGAAGTTCTTTAAAGTGCACCAGAACATCCAGGTTTAAATAAACAAGATAAAGGAACGTCTCTGGACTGCCTCTGCTTTGAGATACAAACCTCCTCCAGTTTTGATATGGTTTAAAAAAACAAAAAAACAAAACAAAACAAAAATAAAAAGTCAGTCATTAATCATAAGACGATCCAGTTTGCATATGGTGGCCACTCTTTCTCGCTCTCAAAAAAAAACAAAAAAAAAAAAACTTTATACATCTAAAAATATATATTTATATATGTAGTACCAACCTATAATCTTCATAAAATAATATTGAATATCTAATATTTTTTAAAGTTAACGTGCAAATTTGAATCAGCGTAACAGGTAGAAAGCATCATAGAAATGTTGTTTTGAGTGAATGTTCTTGTAGGCAGCTAGTTGACTGCTTGTGATCCACGTCCCTGGCTTGTTTCAGCAGGGACTTTTGGTTTGAATGGTCCTCATCTTCTAGCTTCTGCCCCAAAATAAAGCTGAGTGGTGTTGTGAGCTGCATAGTCTCTGATTGAGGGAGCAAGGGAGTGGACGTGAGCAGCCCGACTGGAGAGAGGTCCATCGGGCTCAGCGGGGCCTCCAAGCCTGTGCTATCCAAAATAGTCCTGGAGGCCGAAGTGTCTTTGGTGTATGGCAGAGTGCATGCAGTTGAACTCGAAGGTTCCTTCATGCAGTGCAAGTTCTCAGATAGAGGACCGCCTGAGCCCTGTCTGCAGGACTGAATGTTTTCCTGCATTCTGAAGTTGAGTTTGATATGGCTTTCAGAGTTTTTTGAGCTTAAAGGTGTGTCTCGCATCTCCATGCTCTTTGATGGGATGGGGCTGGATATAGCTTTCTCCTTCTGTTTGGTGCCACTCATGTGAGCTTGCTTTACCCTGGGCCTGAAGTCTTTCTGAAAGGGCCTGCAGAGAGGGAAAAATGGAGCGCGGGGGGGAAACAGTGACCCGAGGGAGCCCAGCTTCATCTGGCTCTGGCTCAGGAAGATCCTGCGCATGTCCACTGGCAGTTTGTCCAGTTGTCTTCCCACGTGGACAGGGTTGGGGAATAGAGTTCCCTGACAAGCTCTATAACAGTATCTGAGACATGAAAACGACAGAGTCAGCAAAAACTACAACTCTCATGAGCACTGCAGTTACATGGCCACTGGCAGCAGACAACAGCTTAAAACTATTTGATTTTGTGCTTAAACATCTTAGCACAAAAATAACACTGTTTTAAAAATTTTTTTTTTTTTTTTAAATCATGTTTTCTACTATGTTTTTTGTTGCTTTGTTAGAAAGGTAAAACAACAACAACAAGCTATTCAAAATAACCCAACTGCAGTTTGATTGAGATTAATTGAAATGCATAAGTTTAACATGAGTTTTAGAATGAAGATTTTAATCATCAATTTGACAGCAAATGCCTCGTTTGTAATGCATTTTATTGTTTTAGTTGTATCATTTAACGGGCATAACATTTCCGTCAAATGGTTGAGGTATTCGGCCAATCACAGTTTACTTGATAGCTGGCCAATCAGAGCACACCTCACTTTTTTAGAATGATGAGCAAATTGCCGTTTCAGGAGGTGAGGCTTAAAAGATAAACAAAAATGTAAAGTATGAGGGTAATAATGTGTTTTTTGCAATTTAAACCGAATTAAACCAAATGTACAAAATAATGATCTTTTTAGCAACATCATTTCCATCAATAATTTAGATAAAATACTTTCACATGGGTTTATATACCTGGGAAGAAGAGCGGCTATAGGTGTGACAAAACACAGCAGGTAGAACATAGGTTCTCCCAGCAGCCTCTGCATGGTCCAATAAGAGTTGGAGGGAGAGAAACAGGTTGGGCAGGAAGCATTGTAGCACAGTGCCACAGTAAAGAAGAGAGCTATACTGAAGCCAATCGAAACCCAGTTCATCCATGTCTGTGAAATAATTCAAGACAATCAAGGCAGGGTTAGCAAAGAGTCGCTAAATTGCCAGTAGAAGATATTTTATAATGACTCAAAAAGAGAACAAACTTCAAAACGTGTCATACATTATTCACATTTCACACTTATTAGTGAGAAATAAAAAACCTAAGAACACTGGATCAAATGTGTTTCTAGTCATTAGTATTACATAATTCCGGCTTCAAGTTTATGATTTTCTGCTGTGCAAAAGTAAAGCTGTAACGAAAGCAAAGCTTGCCGCTTCAATCCTACTTTTCTCAGTCAGTCACATTTTGGAACGGAAATGGTCTTCAAATGGAAATTCACTTTAATTTCGAATGAGCACAGGGCAACGACCTTCCACATGTACTTTGGTCTCAACGTGGCCCTCACCTCAAATAACCTAATAACAGCCGTTCACTCGCTCTCTCCAGTACGTGTGTTCATTTTCCTGGGTAGCATGTGGAACGAAGCTGCCAGGCCAACTATTGGAAACGTTTACTCTCTACTTGAGCCATTTACTGTGAAGAACAGCTTCTTTCACACCAGAAGCCATCATCATGTCCGGAAAGACAGTGAGGTTGCAGAAGACATTTTTCACGCACCGAAACTTGTCAGCTGAAAATTTACAGCACCGGTGTAATGGAAAAAGCTCTAATCCAATTCACGCTCATAAATCTATAACAGCTACTCAAGAAAATAGGGGAAAATAGAGGAGAATCAGGTAAAGGCTGCACATACATAAATGCAATTCGCAATACACCACAGGACATGTGTTGGAAAAAACAACTATGAGATTTGGCCACCCTGTGTGTGACGGCCATGTGTACGCCACTGTGGTGAGCGAGAGAGATGAGCACAGTGGGCTGGACCGAGGTTGCCTGCAAGGGCTGTCAGGCTGATGTATGGCTCCTGATGGCGCAGTATCTCCAGGTTCAAACCAATCACGGAGGCTCCCTGCATAAATGTCTTTGGCCGTGTCAGCATCATTCTGGTCTTCCTCGCCACAGAGTTGAGCCTCATTTTGTAATTGGGCAAAGAAAGGAAAGGCTTGCTTTCTCTGTACACGTGTGCGAGATGGGTTTTTGATTTTAGCAAAGCTAAAGCACTTCATCATTTCCAAATCCTAACCACTGTCAGATTAACTGTACACAAGATATATATCCACTCATACATACTGCGACACCCTAACAGATTGCTTTAGAGAAAGTTTAAGCAACAAAGACATATGAAGAAATAGGCTAGCTACAAAGATGTTAAAGAAAATAATAAAACACCATAGCAGTTCCGTCAGTATCAGAACTGCTGCAGTAAAAAAACAAAAACACACACACAAAAAAAGCTTAAAAAAAATAAATGCATATATATATATATATACATACACACACACACACATATATATATACACACATATATT
>JAUYWG010000039.1:13225028-13259364 GCA_034779775.1 Enteromius afrohamiltoni | reverse complement strand
TGATGGCCTTCTGGACAGCAGTCAGGTCGGCAGTCTTACCCATGACTGCGGTTTTGAGTAATGAACCAGGCTGGGAGAACCGTTTAGAGAACCTTTTCATGATATGCTAATTTTTTGAGATACTTAAACTACTTCAGTTGTGTGTAATGAATCTAAAATATATGAAAGTCTAATGTTTATCAGTACTTTACAGAAAATAATGAACTTTATCACAATATGCAATTTTTTTTAAAAGGACCAGTATATTAGCGTCCACACCAGCAAACAATATCGTCTGTTTATTCTAAATGCACTCTTCTCTGCTACTTTAAAATTCTCCAGTTCATTTTAGCATGATGAATTGTGATTGGCGGTCAGTGTTTTTATCATTCATGAGCAGGACAAAATCTTCCTGAAAGTGATTTCAATGATTTTGTTTCTCTGTGCCTTTATTGTTTTAGCTGTGGTGTGGATTTTACTGTCCTTTAACGATTTTAAAACTGTATCTTTAAAACCCAGATCACTATAAATATAATGATAGACATAATACATAATATGAAATGTTGTGGAAATGACACTATAGTAGGGTTTCCAGCACTGGTTTGGAAAGACGCTGCATACCTGCATAGATGACGATTCCTACGGCCTCCTCTGTGTTGCGGATGGTGCAGCCTCTGAGCAACAGATTGTCTTTGTACAGGCCATCTCTCCTCCCACTGCGATAGATTCTGTCATACACACCAAACCGGTTCATTCATTACACTTTAACAACATATCTGTGAGGATTATGCATAATCTAGTTCCAATCTGAATTCCTCTGTCCTCATTTAGTAGAGCTAACACTAACATGTGCATATTGCCAAGGGATATCCACATAACTCTGTGTCCCTTGTTGTTGACCACATAGATCAATCATAATTTACAGTCTACAGGGTTTCCTTCGGATTCCCTCTTTCACGGCACAAAATCAATAGTAAAGCCATGACCTCAGTAAAACGGCTCTGTACAAAGGTAAAGCCCTGAGGCCAACTGGATCTCACGTTCAGTCAGTGCAGCACTTTTTGTAAAATCCCAAAGCTCTGTCATGAAAGAACTGAGCGAAGTAAAAAGATTCTAAGGATAAATAAGAGCAAAGGAGTGACAGAGAATGAAGTCTTAAATTCAGTGAGACTTGATTCGAAAGGTTGCGTGCGATACAAAGGTTCAAAAGGCCCCAGGGCTAAGCTTCCCAATAAAAATAGTGTCAAATGCAAATGAACTCATGCTAAAAAAAAGATACTGAATGCTAAACACCTGTGAAGGAAGCTCAATAAGCTTTAATGCATGCATTAATCCAGTGCTAAATTCAGGATTACATCTGTTAGTTCAAAAGCACTTTGCTGTTGCTGAACTTTTCCTTTGGCAAGGTTTTAATTTTTTTTTTTTATTCCATAGTTTTGAATTTATCTTTGAGCTTGGCCCTGGTTCATACCAAGACTTGATACATAAGCTGTATGTAAACCCTATGCTGTCAATCACAGTTTTGGTTCGGCTCAGAGCCATTCGTCTAGCCATTTGTTAGCTTGGACAAAAGGGTCAAAGTATGGCTAGTCAAGTAGGGTCCAGTTAGCTTTTGGCAGTAACTGTAAGAACTGTATATTATATGCTTGCAAAAAGCACCTTTCTCTTATCTCATCTTTAATCGAGATATAAACTGCAAATACTACATCCTATTTCAGTTTTTGAGGGTGCTCATACAAGCATGGTTCATTCAAAATGCAAAACATTTCCAGTAAGTAGTATGGATTTTATTTTTTTGGGGAAAAGAATGTCTCCTATCCCCACCAAGGCTTTTTTTATATACTTATAAGCTTACAAGCACAGTAAACATACAGTAAAATATTACTACTAATAAACATAACTAACTTTTCTGCTATAGTAGAATTTAAAATGATGATCCTACGATGGCAAAGCAGTCTTTTAAACAATATTTTTTTCATTTATTAAAACAGAGAACGGTTGAATTTATTGTGTATTTTTAAACCAGTTAACACAACCGTGGTGATGTCAAGAAAATGATTATAACATTTTAATATTGAAACATCATATAAATAAGATATTATTTATATAATTATAAGATATATATATTATATATATATATATATATATATTTTAAAACATCTTAAATACATTAAATAGGCTCTAGCATTTCTATTTATTTAAAAAAAATAAATGATAGTAAATTAAGTGGATATTTGAATTAAATCTTTGGTCAATATTAAACAAAGATTGGATCGTCAATTCTCAGGCCTTTGGTGCCCTTTGCAGGCATTGCATTACATTATGTATTTTTACAGTGTTATTCAATGAAACCATAATTAAACCATATAATGCCTTGTTTTTATATAATACATTTTATGCCATGGAAACTGCAATGTTAAGTCAAATGCGTTTTTGTTGTTGGGAAAATCACTGACAGTAAAACGTGTTTTACAGGACTACAAACGTATACCTGAAATTCTCCATCTCGGCTGGTTTTTTTTCTTTCTCTGCCGGATTGCGCAGATTTTTTTTCCCCTAATATAGCACAGTTGTCCATCAATTATGATTATTTGTATTCAATCGCAAACATAGGTGAGAGCGAGCGTGTGCGCGCCTGTGCAGATGCAGGAATGCGTGTCGTGTGCTTACACTGCTCTGCATTTATCTTTTTTTATAATTAGCATATATTTAGCCTATATATAATATTTGTGTTCATGTTTATATTTTTCTGTTTGTGGAAAATTTTGATAGGGTAGCAGGTCCAACTTCTTAACTCTTCATTAGCTGCATTTGTAGCTGCTGTCCATACACAGTTCACGCGATCACAAAGCGAAAGTAAAACAAGCGCAAATTCAAGTGGGATTTTAATACTTTTGGTGACTGGATCAAAACAACAGGTATCATCTCTTTAGTCTGCACTGCACATATTTGCCAGCTGGGATGAGCTCTTAATGCAATAAGATGTCGCTCCAACAAGACACTGTCCTTGGCGACCACAGTGCATTATGCTCCCCCTTTTGCTCCGGTAAGCCACTTTGTGGTAAAAAAATGCTGGCAGCACACCAGAAGCATCTGTTCTCCATCATCCAGGGAAATTAATGTCATAATCCTTCTGGTTCCTGTCATCTGACTCACTGGCCCGGCTGTCATTGCCATACCATGTACAGCAGGTTTTAATCTAAACACAGGAGATATACTTCAAACCTACACAGCCCTGGCTAAAGCTCTTGTTCTACTACTGCTACAGCAGTCTGTTCAAATATATTATGTATCCTAATCTCCAGCCTTTGACCTGTATGAGTTATGCACCCTTTTAAGATAATCACAGAATAATCTTAATCCACACTTTGAAAATCTAAATATCAGATTAACAAGCTTTTATAAAAAAAATGTAAATAAATAATAATAATAATAATAATAATAATAATAATAATAAAAAAAAAAGTGAGAATACATGGACTCCTGGCATCATCAAGTATAAAGGTGCTTCTTAGAATTGAATGATGCTACTGTGATATGACACATGCTATTGCTTGATAACTGGCCTATATCAAGACTGTCCTTTATGCCAAATCATAACATTCTATCCTTGAAGAGGTCACTTTTTGAAGAGATAATAATCTTATTTTCCAGCTGTAAAATGAATCATATAGTACATTAAAATAATGCTTTAAAATGAAAATACATAACATAGGGACATAACGTTATGTCTTTTTAATGACACACATCTACTGTATAAAAGTACACACTGAACAAAGATTATATGAGACTACGTTTATTTCATGCACTTTGTCAAATATATTTATGTTTATTGACGTTAAACATAGTGGGGAGGGGAAATTGTGACTGCATTTTTTGTTGATAATCAGAAACATATCTATAGCAACACTTGCAATATGGCATTAATTATTGTTAGAGTCAATATTATGAATAATAATATAAGCAATGATCACACATTTTTGCCCTCTGGCCCTTAAATCTTACACTAAAATACCAGCATACGACAAAGGTGGAAAAGCTTTTGGTATAAGGTACAGTAGAATAATTAGGTAAAGTAACAGGGCTAAAAAGTCACCAGAATAATACACACTGCCTCTCCATTGCAACTATATTAAACTGGATCTATGTGGGTCACAAAATAACCATTCATCCCGTTATTTGAATCTCGGCAGCTAATGGAATTTTAATCAGTGGCGGCAAAAAAAAGATCTGTTTTGTCTAAATAGATTATAGAAAAGATAATCATTGAATATAATGAAGGCGACAAATTTCCAGATGGGATATTACATTATTATCTATACATCACAATACACAGATTAAATCAAGTCAGCTGTGAAAATTCAGCACCATTAATAATGATTAATACCATTAAACATCATTAGGTTGGGCCATAAACTAAGCAATAATTTAAATGCACTTAAAATACATAAATGCATCATACTTACATGTACCCACGAAATCTGTTGAGGTCATTATTGGGCTTCTCACATTCAATAACACTGTTGTATTTTAATGGGTCAAATTCGCAGTCCTGCAAACCAAAAACAGATTTGTAATTTGGTATCTAACATGTAAATATTTAAAATTGAACAATTAACAGACAATTCACCCAAAACTGAAAAGCCTGTCATCATCTAATCAACTTCATTTTCCCAAATTTCAATCTATTCCTCTTAAAAAATATTTTTATGAATTTGGAAGACTTTGAATATTTAAAAGTCACAAGATTTATTCATTTATATTTTTGTATGAAGAAATAGCAAAAGGAACATTTTCCGAGATATTTTTTTGCTACAGTACTCTTTAAGATTAGTCTTCTGTTGTCTTTATCTTGTTGACAACTTAAGACTACCACATCTAAGACGAGGAGCAGTAAGGGAAATTAATATTTGACTTGGGTGAGTGGTGTGAAATGACTGAAGTTATGTCAGTGGGCAAGCACAGACCATCTGAATACACACACACAATCACTTTAACGGCTTCTATTCAGTTCTTTACTCAACTTACGGGATTTCACAACAAACACACCATAGCCCTTAACACTCACCAGGTCAATAAAGCTGCGCACCACCTGTCTCTGCTTGAGGTTGGTTTCACCATCCAGTGTGGCTGTCTCAATGTGACACAGGCGGTCCGGGTCGCTGCTGCTGAGCAGCAGAACATCCGCTGGCAGAATCTCGTTGCATCGCAGACGAATGAAGTCTCCGACCCGCACCTCCTTCCAGTATTTCTCCACATACCGTTTCTCACTCCTATAAAGAGCACAAGAACACAAATGTAATATACCCATAATCATGTCACACAGAAAAGAGTCTTACTTCAAATATATTGCACATTCAAACCATTACATTTTAACGTGCCATTTTATGAATTTCAAGCAATGTGTAACAGCTCTAAATGATCAAAAACAACGTGCAAAGTGGATCGTGTAAATAGAAAAGAAAGTCATCTGGGTCATTAAAATTAACCCAAGCCATTTCATGTTGATGTCAACAATAAATATTAGCATACTGCC
Organism: Enteromius afrohamiltoni; assembly: GCA_034779775.1. Lineage (NCBI taxonomy): Eukaryota > Metazoa > Chordata > Actinopteri > Cypriniformes > Cyprinidae > Enteromius > Enteromius afrohamiltoni. Next base: position 13,253,849 of record JAUYWG010000039.1, on the reverse strand, counting down.
TGCCCACTTGTCAGTCTTCTTGCATTGGTCTGAATGAAAATTCATTCTGTGCCACTTTTGGAGGTAAAGCAGCATTGCCTTTCAAATGCTGTTTTATCAGGTATTACAGGCATGATGGAAATGAGACCAATTGGACCAATCACAGCAGATTACCGTCACGCAAAAGGGTTTGGAAACGTCGTTGAGCAAATTGTTTGGGAGATGAATCATTAAGGTAAAAATAAATCCATAACTTAAGAAAGAGCTTTTTGACCATTTGTTGGGGCCTGCCAAAACACAAACCTTTCATTACACATAACAGTGGCACTTAAATATTCTGAGGTTAGTTGGAATTGAAAGGATGACATTTTCTAGAAATCTAGAAAGCCTAGATTTTCTGATTGAGATAATACAGAAACAAAACAGAGTCAGATGTTGGTGAAAACAATCAGGACAGACTAAACAATATACTTGAATCCATCTTTCCTTCCCATTAGAGAACTCTGCTACTAAAAATAACGTCTACATTTTTTTTCTCCATTTTCTCAATTTCCTTTAATGACCATAAATGCATTCTGACACTTGCCTTTGCTGCTCATGCCGTTTCCTGCTTTAGCAGTGAACTGATCCATAAAGTGAAAAACAAGGCCAAACAAACACCACACAGGACTGAACAATAAATAAACCACATCTGTGCAGTGTTCAAAACTGGGAGTTTAGTGTTCATGGTGCTGGCCTAACATGATGGGCAACATGACGCCTATTTCAGGAGGACAAAAATAATATTACAGGGCTTTGGCAAACATGGCTGCAGGGACTCTGGCTCATCGAGCACCGCTGCTAAACAAACCTTCCTTCTGTTTCTTTTCCCACCCTTCTACACATAAGAGCACTCTTTTACTGCCACGCGGGAAAGTAGGGTGACCTCTTACACAAACTCGGCTTCAAGAGTTGTATAAAATAGAGGAAGTAATTCTTCATGAAGAAGGAGAAGGATTCGCCTGATGACAAAAGAGGAGAGGTGAAACGATGGCCACCAGGATGTCTCTTGGCAGTTCTATTGTACTCACTTTTTTATCCTACATGAAGACAGTTGTCAGAGGCTAGGTGGAGACACTGAAGTCATGGGATTATGGTAATTTGGTTTACTTCTGATTGTAATTAGGCTTCAAAAATGTATTAATGTTGGGTTCATTTGTGAAGATAACCATGAACAACAAAACGTCCAAAATTACAATTTTTGTTGGTCACTTAGCTTACTTTCTACAGTATTTCAAAAGCCAATAGAAAAATCATATTGGCTTGTTGTCAGAGTCACAAGGGTGATGCCAACACTCACAAGGGTAATATTTCCCTTACAGCTTTGCTTTTGAGGAAAATCACATAAATGACAACAGATCGGACAACATCCAGCTCCAAGTATATAAACATGTCATTGAGAGGAAGCAGGGGTAGACCAGGGTGGTCATGAGGATGTTACATTACACAATCTAGATCATTTTACAAACGATTCTGGTTATTGTAAAAACTGTTGAAAATTAAGTATTTGGAGGAGGAGGCTGGCAAACATTCATAGCTCAGATAATACACGGGGGAAACAAATCAGCAGGGCGTATGCAGCACGGGAGCAGTGCGTTTGCAGAGCAGGAGCAGCGCATGCCGATTGTGCTTTCATACTGGTAGCGTTTGTCGTGCACTGCCTCACTGCGTGAGGTGTGAATGCTCTCATCTGTTAACATGGGAGATGCAAAAAATACACCCTGCTGACGCGTGCAGTGTGAAACCAGCGTTAAGGAGAAGGAGGAGGATGTGACATGTGGCCAGGTACCCGGAGCAGTTAATTCTCAGTAAGAGAGAGAATTAAGTTATGTCCATAAACAACAATTAATTAATTCAGCAAGTCCTCAAAGCTACAGGTATTTGGACTAAATACTTTTTATGTCACTTCATGAAACCTTAAGCATACAAACTGACTTACAATTGGTAATTATATTAAGTGTAATACATATTTGTATCAGTTACATGCCCTTTATTAATGTAATGACAAATCTAGCTTTAAATTCAAAATAAAACAGTAGCAACAGGTCATTTCTGTATTCAGAGTAATTTTCACCAGATGATAACATTGTTTAAACATAATGTGCACTATAAAGTTAAAAATTAATATATATTGTAGATTGACCCCAATATCATGCCTTTATATGCATAATGAAATTAAAAAAAAAAAAAAAAAAATAATATATATATATATATTAGAGACAAATAATTTCAGTACATTTGGCTGCATAGTTTGATTTGAGCATTGCAGAGAACATGCAAGGCCTTTATAGTGTCTGTTGGAATGAAAGCTTTGCTTCATGTCCAGGCAGTTACAGCACATACAGCCTTGAGGATGAACTCTGTGCTCTTATAAGAGGAGAACGTGTATGCATCACATCTAGATCTATGATTTAGAATCATTGAAGACAATGGTCTAGTTCATATTCTGGACACAAGTGAATTATCACTGAGAGAAAGAGAGGACCAAAAAAAACACAAAAAAAACCCACTAAACTAAATTACGACCACTTTTGGCATAAAGATGAGCATGATAAGTGGAGGTAAGAATAAATCATGACTTTAAAGTTAATTATAAACGTGTAACAAAGCTACAATACAGAACATGATTTAACCCTTATATACTCTAGTCATTTAGAGAAAAAGTCAACAAATAATTTTCATTTAACACCATTAACTACTAAATAATGCATTTAAAAATAGTGCTAAAAAGAGATACTTTCAGAATTAAAGATGAATTCATACTTGTATACAGACAGTGGTGTGTAGGGCATTGCAGCAAAGCTAAATCCCCATATAAGCATTCACCAGATGAAGAAAACACAACAACATGTGCCGACAGGGTGCATTTCCTTGTACGTTTTCATTTTTGGCTCTCACTTAAGGATAATTACCAAGTGTTTTAAATATGAGTTTGGTTCTATGCTAAGTGCAGTCAAGTGTCACAACAAAGTGAGTGATTGTTTTTATTTAATCTCTGGAGTAAGGAGTCATACTCTAGAACCCCTTATGTGCACCTACAGTTTTACTAATAAACTAAAAATAAAACTCACAGCAAGCAAATTAGAATGAAATGTGCTAGGAAATACAGTTTGGATTGATATTCTGGCACAGTCCTAGATTGAGGCCACTGGAACTGGACCTTTAGGTCATTTCCTCTAGAGACACAATGTGGAAATGGTCCACTAACAAGACTTCATCGAGAAAACAAACTGCTCAGCAGAATAAAGGCTTCTATGGGTGCATCTTGTCAACAGAAATCAAGATCAGATTTTGGTTGATCTTTGTCTACCAAATTCCTACAAATTCAAACTGTCCCGTGCATACAGGCCAGTAACACATCACAAACAAAGCTGAAGATCTAATATCAAAGAAAAACAATTACTGAACAGATTCAGACCACCCAGACCAAGCGTTCGGACCATTGACAGAATCTAGTGTGCATGGAAAAACTGAGTGGGACAGAAGTCTCATGGGAGCTCATGTGTTTTGATGTGGTTGCCAAATCATTGCTATAACAAAAGCAACGATTATTTAACAACTTTTTATTTTTACTGCTTCAGTTATTCTGGTTTCAGTAAAAAATGTTCTCTAAAATGTTGTCAAGACTTCATCATATATTAATTATAGCCAATGCGGAGGTGTGTCAAGCCGCAGAAGCATCATGTAACAGTTAACATGCACTGTTTAGAAGTAACCAATTTATTAACTATAACAATCCAGATATATATAAATATAACACTTGGTGGATTTGTGTATCAGTTGAACATTTCCAGCACATACCGGATCCTGGACCGCAAATCCAGTTTATATTTGTAGCAATAGCAAAAAATACAACTTATGGGTCAAATTTATCAATTTTGCTTTTATGCACAAAATCATTAGGATAAAGAAGTAAAGACCATGTTCCATAAATGTACTTTGTAAATTTCCACAGTAAATATATTAAACCTTAATTTTTGATTAGTAATATTCATTTCTAAAAAGGTTTAAAAAAAAAAAAAAAAAAATTGCACCCTCAGACCAGATATTCTAATGAATCTCAGCCAAATATTACCTGATTATAACAAACCATACACCAATGGAAAGCTTATTTGCTTCCAAAAAGCGTATTTATATATACACTTGCAGATGAAGGATAACATTTTGAAAAACTGAAAACGACTGGTTTTGTGGTCCAGGGTCACACATTATAATACCGATAGCTGTGATTATCTGGGTCACTATAATCGTGATAAGACAATTTAATACCATTACAACCCTAATTATGACTAATAACCCTTTATCTTGGGAAATTAAACAAAAACAGCAACCTTGATACTACAGTCAAGGTCTCTGCTGACAGCTTCTATGATACAGATATCCATGTTCAACCTGTACCCGAGATTTAAAAGTATTCAAGGTGAACCTGAGCCATTTGTGCCATAGTGTGAACCATCTCACCCTGCAAAAGCTCAAAATTCCATGAATTCCTGCCTCCTGTCCTCTCACAACTCTCGCTGTAAAAAAGCATTGATATAAAAATCCCCTAGGAAACCATGTCACAATGTAAACAGATTTTCAGAAAAACAGTGCAATATTTTTGTTGTAAGCATTTGAAAAAAGCAGCAAGAAACACAATAGAAAGTCTTTTTATCCTGCTGCTGCCCGCCGAGCACAGGAAAGGAGGGGACGCACTAGCTTTCTAGACATTTCTATTGTTTTCCTGATCCCTCTGTCTCTCTTTTGAAAAATTACTTGCATTATTTCACGAGTTAAACTTGATGGTGCTTTCAAACACACAATAGGCCATGTCATGGGTTTTTAGCAATTTTCATGAATAAAAAGAAAAGAAAAAAGCACTGACTCAAGATGCCCCCATCACAACGCTCACAACTGGTCATGGTTGCAACATAAAAAACCATTTTCAGGCATGTCAGAGTGTATCCTGATCTTACATAACCCTTTCTCCTGTCGTCCAATATGAGCATCTACCTTGAGTGTTGACATCTCAGAGACCCTCCAATGTTAACAAATCATTGATATGTCTACAAGCTGTGTTTACCCTCAAGCTAAACAGGAACTTCATTTGTGCAGGTCTCCAACCAAAATAGCTCATTTTTGTCCGAACAGGATGACCCTCAGAATGAAATTCACAATCCTTTATGCCCTCAGCCGGTCAGCAAAAGCAGAAATGTTATGGCTTGGCAGACAAGGCTCTAATTTATATTTAAGATGGTGAAAATATGAACATAATCACATCAAAACAGTAGAGCAACTCATAACAAGAAGTCACAGACAGTGCATCCTCAGCGGTTCATAAATATGTCTAAGGCAAAAGGTGAAGGTTTTCCCAACACACACACACACAAAACATATTGATTGTACTAGCGTACAATACATATCCTACCATTTTCAGAAAGGTTTTTGCGGACCTTGCAGGATTCATTCAGTTCAACTGTTTAAACAGGCTTTTGTGAGTATCATTCTATAGTAAAATGTCAAGGCCCTCAGAGACTACAGTCTAAATCTCAAGCCTGAACTTATAAAAATGAGCAATCGGGGATCAGATTCAGTGACATTTGGTCTTCCTCAACAACATACTTCATCCGAAAATAAAAAAAACAAATCCCTTTATGATGCTGCTGATGCTGATAAAGTATTCCACCGGAAGAGATTGTAAAATTGCCTGTTTGCAGTTGTCTAGCTACAATCTTTGATTAATTTTATCTACAAAACAAAATGTCTTATAATTGGAAAAGGTTAAAGAGAGTAGCAGATGGCTGGTCATGAACATGAAAGAGTCCATAAAGTAAGACTAAGTAAGACTGTTTTTGCCACACAACGCCAACAAGGTGAAAGGATTAAACTCCATTCACTCAACTTTTTTAAAGTTTGAAAGAATATATCCTTGACTTAATTGACCAAATTCAGTCAGTGTTGTTTTAGAATTATAACTGAGATACTATTACAGATTTTAAATTAGATTTTTCTCTTTTTCCATTTTGAATGAAAAAAAAAAATAAAAATGTTTTTTTCAGTTTTAGCTTTCTACAACAGCCCTGCTCTCAACACTACGAGGCAGTATCTGAGGTGATCAGTTCACACTGCACGCGCAAGCAGCCTCCTCCGCCCAACATAGTAGTCTACATATGTAAATAACATGCTATGTTTTAGTGTACACTTGAGCCAGGTTTTTAATACCCTGTAAAAAATTATGGCTGACCATTCTAACATTTTGTAGAACAAATAGGAATTTTTGCCATGCAACAAAAAGGTTTGTTGCATATGCTAGACTGAATAGGCTACAATTTTCAGCATTGGTGCAGTTCTACTGTGAGAGACAGTAAAAAGAAAAATCTGGAAATCACATTGTACGATTTTTTAACAATTTATTTGGGAATTGCTGTGTCAAAATAAGTATTTGATCACTTGCTTATCAGCCAGATTTCTTACCCTCAAAGACCTGTTATTTAGCTTATTGTATTATTATGTTATTTAGTACAGCAACACTCTCTTCATGATTCTAAATATGTAGCACCTGTTTGAGGTCATTAGCTGTCATAAAGACACCCATGCACCCCACAATCGGCCAAAGTCTAAGTAGCAACAAAGAGCTGTCAAAAGACACAAGACAAAATTGTAGACCTTCACAAAAAATATGTCAGTGTCATTGTTTTGAATTAAAATACACACTTGTAATATTTTCTTATAAGGCATTTTTGTAAAAGTTGCTTTAATATCTTAATTTAACTAATACCTAGTCCTGGCTTAAGCTAAGTCCTGTTTGTGAAACTGGGACTAAGACATCATGGTTTAAAATCTTGCACTGCACGAAAGGTTCCCCTGCTTAAGTCAGCCCATGTCCAGGACAGTCTGAGGTTTGTCAGGGACCATCTGGATGATCCAAAGCAGTTATGGGAGAAAGTCCTGTGGTCAGATGAGACCAAAGTAGAACTTTTTGGTCTTAACTCCATTCGCTGTGTTTGGAGGAAGAAGAATGATGAGTATCATCCCAATAATACCATACCTACAGTGAAGCATGGGGCTGGAAGCATCATGCTCTGGGGGTGTTTTTCTGCACAGGGGACAGGACGACTGCACTGTATTAAGGAGAGGATGAACAGGGCCATCTATTGTGACATATTGGGCAAAAACCTCCTTCCCTCAGTCAGAGCATTAAAGATGGGTCGTGGCTGGTGCTTCCAACATTACAATGACCCAAAGCCAGGAAAACCAAGGAGTGACTCCGTAAGAAGCATATCAAGGTTCTGGAGCGGCCTAAATCCAATTTAAAAACTTTGGAGGGAGCTGAAACTCTGTGTTGCTCAGCGACAGCCCCGAAACCTGACAGATCTAGAGAAGATCTTTATGGATGAGTGGATCAAAATCCCTCCTGCAGTGTGTGCAAACCTGGTGAAGAACTACAGGAAACGTTATTTGACACATGGGTGCCGACGCAGCGTGACGCTGGTTTAACACTGCACGCGTAAGCAGCAGTGCTGCGGCACTTATGCTGAACTAAAGTGACAGTGCGTTGTTCTTGATCAAAACTGGCCCGATTAACTCACTGGGGTCTGAGGGTGTTTTGGGGGTCTGGAGAAGTTCTGACATGGTCTGACATTTGTGGGTTTTTTTCAATTGCTTATAAACATATAACTAGCTAAAGTCTAATAACAACGTAAAGAGCACAAACTTGTCTACAATAATATGTTAGTAACATTTATGGATATGATTTTGTTTTTGAGAAAGAAGCGTTTATGCATGGTCAGTGAAAAACAAAAATTTTGAAGTCACTGAAATAAGGCCATGAAACACATATAGAACATTTGTTCACAAGACTTTTAAGAACTGGGCTGGTGGACTAGTGTTTTTGCTTCAAAATGATCTTGTTTACTTGCTCACGGAAAACTATATAGTGATTAACACTTTTTAAGTCACTTTTTGAGTGTATAGGGTCTATGCGAGAAGGCGTGAACTATCATTACTAATGCAGTGATTCACACCTGAGAAGACAAAGGCCTGCATAATGAGCCACAGACATGTGACAGAGAGGAGAGTTACAAGAAAGAATCCGAGGACAAAATAAGTTTATATATATTCAGTTTATATATTCAGTATTTAGTTCAGTATTCACAAAAAAACCCCTTGAGATTCACTTGCGAGTTCAGTTAAACAGTTTATTAGGAACAATCAAAGAGTTACAAAGTTACAAAGCATTACTGCAGTCACTATAATGGAAAATAAAGCTGTCATCACAAATTACACATCAATTACATGTTAAAATATAAACGTCTAAGAATAGTGCAACTGAAATTGTTTATGCCACAATACCAAGCTAACTAATAAAGAAATAGGCATTACTCACTTATTATAATGATCACTCCGTAGCTCGCATTCTGAGCCTGCATTCTTCTTGTCTGAGGTAATCCAAAGCTTATTCCTCTGTCTTCTTGAGGTATTTATTAATTACAGCGCGTCTTTTTCTGAAGTGAATTCTGTCTTATTCCTCTCAGCGCGAAGCGTACAGTAGCCGGGACGAACTTCAGGTAAACTCTCACTGCTTTGTTTGTGCTGATGTGGGTGCACACAAAGTTGTGCTGTTATTATATGTGTATACAAATTAAAGTTGACCCTTGATGTATAGATCGATTGATGTATTGCTCTTATCTGTACGATCAAAACTCAATGTGTAATTTAAGTTTTTATTGGCGCAACCAGGAGAAGACACCTCAAAACGCATGTATGCGTGTAAGTGTAAGAGATGTGTTTCGTGTTTCACACTCACCATATGAAAAGATAAAATGCAAAAAAACACATCAGTTAGTTTAGTTCAGCACTGAAGCCTGAAATGCACAACCATATCAGTTACTCTGACTGCTCTCAGAACGTGAAACTCTAATCACTGTTCCTTCTCTTTTGCTTATCAGTAATATGTGCTTATGGGTGTTGCGTGGTGTGAGGAGTTTGACACAACAAAATGTACCAAAAGACAAAGTAAAAGCAGCACACTTATACCACAACCTAAACTCCCCAACCTGAGTCTCATTTCTAGTGAGTTGGCAATCTAGACCACATTTTCAACCCAAGGGTTTTTCATGCTGCATTTAACCCTGAGTTAAGCTCCATCTCCTAGGTTTCACGCTCATAATTTACAGGGGGATGAGCATCACTTCTAACCCAGCCTTAATTCTGAGGGGCCAAATTAACACAAACAGCATGCTGGAGTGTAATTTGAAATAACACAAAACCAATCAGAAAACTGAATCAATGCTTAATTCAGACTTATGTGGCAACACTTCCACAAATGAACAAACAGGTGGTGGTCCAGTGCTGTATTTGTACCAAATTCATCTCTAGACCACATTTTTGTTCGTTTGTACCTAGTTTTTTGGACTGAATCTTTGATTAAATAAAAGCAGACTTTGTAAGCATAAAAAAATGATTTGAACAAAACTTTAACAAACATTACAGAGCTCAAACTTTTGAACGGCAGTGTATATATGTACACACAAACGATAGACAAAGACAATAACAAATCAACAACCTAGAAAGCTTGAGAAATCATTTTTAAAATGATCCACAATATTATCCACATGACTTAGAATAAATGACGTCTATAATCTCTCAGCTGTTTTTAAGTTTTCGTGCAGTCAAACATTTAATCCATGGATGAGGCAAGATGCAATGCATGATGAAAGACAGAAGAAATTCAGCAATATCCACATTCCTTTTTCATTTTATCCACTTTTACATCACTGTGCAATAACAATACAAAAATGGAAAAATGTTGACCATATATTTTTATAGTCATCACTGCCACATACAACGCTGAAGGGTTCAACAACAAACTGTTATATGAAAAATATATAAATATAAATATATAAAATCGCTTCTATTATTTCCATAACATCAGGTAACATGACACTCGCACCAGATGTCTGTAGTCAGAATGTAGTGCCGGGATGCCATGCACACGTGGAAAACACTGTTTAGACACAAAAACATCCCGTCAACCCAGAGGAGTGGCTAGAGAAAAGTGTTTGGTCACATTGTACAAATCACACTTGGAATGATTAAGACTAAATGGAAATGTGTCCTTTACAGTCCAACTGGTGACTAGTAACTCAAGTGCGAGTTCATGTGACTTTGCAATCATATTAAAGGTCAAATCAGGTTCAGCTGAGATGACATCATACTGCGAATTCAATATGCAGTAATTCAGTGTGGCTTTGTTGGCAACAGGAACAGTTTTCAAAATAGAGTCATTTGCTTGAGAAAATTCAATCAAGCCCAGCCTTGAGAGCAACATTGATACCGCACAAGCTCAGATTGTGGAGTCTGAGAAACACTGTGGCTTTTCACAGAGCTGATACATGGCCTTAACATGGCTGACAGAGACGCTTTTCATCAAGAAATACAGTCCTCAGACTGAATCTGACTCCAAAAAATAAACAAGTGGAAGCCCTCAAACCCAGATGAGAGATAGGCTGAGCTCAAAACAAGGCCATTTTTTTTTTTTTTTACTGACAATACAGGAGAAAGCATGACAGCGTCCTTCGTTTCTGTACTACATGAAGTTTTATCTGCAAAAGAAGCTGTAGCTCAAGTGGATGGAGGTGAATAGTTTGTTCCAGCAAGTTCACACTATAAGCACACTGTTTATCACCAAGGACAAAACTGAACTTGAACAGAATGCAAAAAGTGCCTAACTTGTTCAGAAACTGGGCTAATCTTCAGGGCTAGATAATCTGACACACTTTCACAATTACTTGAAAGTGTGCTTCCTCGTATCAATAAAAAATATACAAGCGAATTTGGCGTGCTGTCCGGGGGCAAGCAGGTAGGACAGCGGACCCTTGCAAGGGCAGAGCTCGGCGTCGGCTTGTACCCTGCATGCCCCCTAAAAGAAGGCGCGAGAGTGGAGAAGGGCCGGTGGAGGGATGCACAAAAGTTGAGATGCTGAAGGGAAGAATAAGGGTTGCGATTGATTTCGTTCACACTCCTCCCGAAACTTGTTTTTTTGCAAAATGTCACAATGTTTTTGCCACACAACACCAACAAGGTGAAAGGACTAAACTCCATTCGCAAACTTTTCTAAAGTTTGAAAGAATATATCCTCGACTTAATTGACCAAATTAGCCATCCCTCCAATTATTATATTTTGAATCTGATTTTTTCCTTTTGTTTTTGACAATTTACAAATTAAAAAATTTTCAATTTACAATTAAACAACGTTTTAGCTTACAACAAGAGCCCTGCTCCACTTAAATAACGTGTCTAACACCAATAAGCCTATATTTATATCTAAAGACTTAATATTCATGAATTTGTTGGAATTCTGAAATGACATACATGAGTGACACTGAAGCCTGAAATGCACAACCATACCGTTACTCTGACTGCTCTCATTTACCCAGAATGTGAAACTCTAATCACTGTTCCTTCACTTTTGCTTTGCTGTGTAGTGTGAGGAGTTTGACGCAACAAAATGTACTGAAATATAAAGTAAAAGCAGCACACTTATACCACAACCTAAACTGCCCAACCTGTGACTCATTTCTAGTGAGTTGTCAATCTAGACCACATTTTCAACCCAAGGGTTTTTCATACTGCTTTTAACCTTAAGCTAAGCTCCCTCTCCTAGGTAAACAGTTACAGGTTTTAACAGCTTCTAACCCTAGGTTACTTAAACCAAACCCAATTCTGAGGCGTCACAAACAGCATGCTGGAGTGTAATTGTAAGTCCTTTAGCAACACAAAACCAATCAGAAACTGAATCAATGCTTCATTCATGAAGTATTTACGCAATTTACTCATAATCGTGAAAAGTTTCATATGTGGGGAAACGCGTAAAGATGCAGATTTACGTAGCAATACTTCCACAAATAAACAAGCAGGTGGTCCAGTGCTGTTTTTGTCACAAATACAGCACTGGACCACCTGCTTGGTCGTTTGTGCAAGTGTGGACAAAGACTAAACCGGCGTTTTAGAATCAAATCTCACAACCTAATTACCACAATAATGGACAGTGCGAGAAAAGGACGAAATAAACCAGGTATTACAACTTTAAAGTGTAAAAAAAAAATACCCCAAAAGGTGCCTCCTGAAAAAGTTGTCGCTTAGGTAGCATTAACAGATATGAGACACATCATCCTGAGACTCCTCGTTCAACAGGTAGGCAGGCCCACAGGTCCTTAGCAGCAAGGCAAAATCATAGCTGTGCATGTGTGTCCGTTTTCGACCGGGAAAACTAAACATACACGGTTTTATGTCACTTTGTACCGAGTCGGTTTTCAAGCACGTGCTTACCTGCAGTAAACGAGGCAGTCCAAATGATTTATTTCTTTATCCGAGCGATGTCGTCTGTAATCTTCCCATAAATCCTTAATAGCGGTAACGGACAAAATAAAAACCACAGGGGCAAGAGCCAGCTCTGGTTGAAAAGCATTGACCACAGGCACGAAATTGAGTAAGGCTATGAAAACAAAATACACGTTGGCAAATCGGTGGAATTGCTCGAAGAGGTTCTTCGGTAGAAAAGAAAGCAGAGTGTATTTTGTGGTTTTGATCTTATTGTTTGCATAGTGTCTGTTGGGGTTATCCCCTCCTTTGGTATGGTCATACAAAATGTTAGCGTGCACACTCCTGGTTTTACTCTCCTTTTTGCTTTTCCTTCTTTTATGCTTTTTCACTTTGGTACTTTTCGTTTCTCCAGACTCTCCGGTCTCTCGCGCCATACTTCGCCCAAAACTTTTGTCTCTTTTCCTTGAACCAATAAAAGATGGTATCTATGTAATCATGCTGATCCTCCTTGATGGCGAAGGGCCGTTAGAAAAGTTCTTCACTCTGTTTTAACGTCCTCACCCATCGCGTCAATTCTCTCCCTTTCTCTTGTTAGCCCTGAAAAGTTTTACAGCGGCATCTTTTTTTCCCTTAGTAGCTGAAGATGCTTTAAGGCAGGGCCGAGCGATTACACATACGCGCTGTTACAGATTTTAGCTGTATAAGTAATTTGGAAAAACCTGCAGTCGAGTAGTTCTTGTTTAAAGTCCATCCCTATGATTGTACACGCAGTGCTTTACGCAGGCCGTGGTGAAAAAAACAAGCCAATCACGGGAGGTACAAAAAATAACGTAATCGACGACGCAAAAAACGCCCCGCCCATCGACCAATGAAACGTCTTAACTGGAAGTGCCACGCGTTACCATTGAGAAAAAGTGTTTCCCTTTGTAAGTTCACCAAAACATATAAGAATGGCAGCGTAAGGCGTTACTTTTTACATAGATAAAAAGATGCTCTCATTCACTTAGTGTCAGTTTGACTTACATCGCTTCTGAATAAAGCAAACAGTCGGATTTCTGCATTCATTGTTGCTTAGGCAAGTAATGTGGAAATGTAGGTTTTATGAAACAACAGAAACAACTTGAAAAAGATTTGCATTAAAAACTACTACCACATGAAGACAATAGAGAGAGAGCTGTTCTACTTAACAAATATAGTAATAATGTCTGTTTCTACTAATATTGCATAGATTTTATGTGTCATCTTCTCTGCCGTTTGCTTGTGTTGTCATCCCTGTTTAGTTTTTTTAATGAATTCTCATTTTTCTAATAGGGATACAGGTTTTTAGAACAGAAAGATAAATGCATCTAAAATTTTGATAAAACTCATTACTGAGAAAAAAATCCAAGTGTTCTGTTTGTTTATCTGTCAATATCTATAAAAATATATATCTATGTCTATATATATATATCTATTTATCTGATATCTATAAAAATGCATTGCAGAAAGTTGCACTGATAACATTAACTTATAAAGAAATCAAGCTGAATGCCCGTAGTTTGACACTTTAAAACAACAGTAGTAACATCAGACAAAGACAAATGTATTGCACAAGGCAGTTAAGACTTCCATAAATGACAGAAAAAGATGATATAAACATAGAGCATACACACTGACACTGACTAATTTGTGAGGCAAGGACAAATATATAGTACAAAGCACAAATGGTACCTTATAAGCACAGAAACCAGACAAAATTAGTTGCAGTGTGCTCGGTGTTCCTTCATCATGTCTTGTGCACTATATACAGTTTATTTTCTAAAGAGCCATAAGTGTTCAAATTAATATTTGTTCAAAGAACAAACTGGCAGCAGTTGTTTATGTGGTTGAAAAATGTACTTATAGAAATAAAAAGCTAAAAATAGAGATTTATATATTGTTTACCATTGCAAATACCTGGTAGTAGTAGAGTAGGTTTATGATGGTTGCCTCCCCACAAGACTATTAAACAGACCACACCAAAAATGTGGATATTAAAAATAGCACATGAATGTTTCATGACATGGTAAGCACACCAAATCAACGCCCTTGTTTGGTGGATATTCCTGTAGCCATGAAACTATTAACAATTCTTTGTGTTTATAGTATCACCACAAACAAGTTAATCAGCCTCGCTGTGACTCAGGGGCAAACGTGCCGCCCAGTGCAGTTTAATAAACTCTCTGATCTGTTTATCCCTTGTTATCGTCTGATTGAATAAGACCATCTGTCTTAAGAATGCAGAAAAACAACTTTGCAATAACATTGTATGTTAAAGTAAAGTTTTTAGCATGGGTAACTGAAGATTATTACAGCTGTTTAATGTGAATATAAGAAGGTTGCAAACGCTCTGAACCATGAAGGGTAAGAACTGGTTCAAATTCCGTTCAGGATATTTCAACTTTTTTTCTACTGATGTACCCTTGAGCAGAGAAGGGAACAAAACAAGTTGTCCCTGTGCTCTGACATCTGTCTGCGGCATACACTGTTGAATTTCTAGCTATCTATAAAATCTAAGCGATAAATCATGTGGTAAGATCTAGTTTTAAATAGATAAACCAGTTGCTATCGCTATTGATCAGAAGGAAAAAAATACATTTTGACATCCACAAAGGCAAATACATTAGTAACTGTGTGTGTGTCTCTTTGTTCTTTTATGAAAATGCTGAGCATAGGTCATTGTTTTTTCCCCATACTTTCTTCTATTTAATACCTGCTGGTGTAAATGAAGGATACTTCTGCGGGGATTGTGCTACGAGGTGATTTATGTATCTGCCTGCAAAGTCAGAGATTTTAAACTTCTATTTATCTTAAGGGCGTACTATGCTTTGCCGTTTTAAACTCAGCTCAGGGTGTTTTATATACTCTCTTGGGTGTAAATAAAAAGCAGCTTTGCATTCAGAATTACTCTGAAACTTCTTGTAAATGTATAGTTGGCTGGCAATAGACAGTTTTTTCTTTGGGCAGGCAGTTCAATGCTAATTCAGTTAAAGCTTGCATGGCTGGCTTTGATTAATTGAATTAACGCTGCAATGTGAATTCCTTGAATTTGTCTGAATACATACATTTTTCTTGTTTGAATAAACATGCAAGCAGTAACATTTAGTACTTTATTCACATTGCAGGAATTGCAAGGTCAGCTCCATCAACATGATGCTTTATTCAAAACGGCTTGGTTGGACATTCTTTAGTCTATGTGGCAGAGTTTTGTCGCTACACAGTCAACTATGTCAGAATTTTTGGGAAAGCTCTTTTAGAAGTCTAGAAAATTCATTCAGATCAGCCTTTTGGGGTCACATGAAAACAGCACATGGCTTTCTTTCATCTGGGGAAAAGCGCATCATTGCAATGGCTTTCTGGCAGTCAGCTCAAATGCTTGGAAACGCTCCCTTGTCTCGCTACTGTTTTTCAGGTCTGCGTTGGGTCTGTAGCAGCGTGCTGCAGTGTCTCAGGACCGGCACTCTTTGACCATCCATCACAGGGAAATTGAATTGTTCCCCATTGCCAAGATGCCACAGAGTCCAATCAGCCATTATTTTTTTCCAAACCAAACAGCTGGACGCTGGTACTGCAAATCAAGGACGACAGTGGGCCGGAAAGGGCCCTGATTGATCTGCCCCTGCCCTGTGCGCTCAGGGCTAAATGACCCAGCACTCGCAAATCTGCTGAGATCTGGAGCTTTGGATATATGCAGCCTCCACTTCCAATAAACCTGGAGAGTGTCCATGCCTGCCAGCTGTCTTTGAAACCTGATTCAGCATTTGCCACTGTTTTGCTGCTCTACATCATTGTGCTTAGCAAGTGGATTAAGTATTATCATTTAGCAGATCGAATGAATCTTGAATTAGAACATTTAGCCATTGATGGTGTTTATGGGTCCTGTCTAAAGAAGCTGCCCCCTTGTGGTACAGCTGTTGTCTGTTGTCTATTTTTCTAGCCTGTCTTATAGTCTTTGTGCCTGCAAGTTTTGGAGATTGCCGTGATGTCAGTTAAAAACATTGGTATTGCTCATCAATAATGTCATCTTTTACACATCAACAGTGTTAACATATTACACCATAATTTATCATTCATATGAGCTAATTAAAATGAAAGCCGTATGACTCATTTGAGTCATCTAATCACATAGCTAAACGTAACTGATGTCAAAGGTAATGTGATTTAATGGTGAAGACAAAACACAAACTTTTAAGATGATTCACATTATTAAGGCTCAATCTTTATTATGGAACAATTTAACAGTTTGGGAAACGCTAGCATTCTTTTAAGATCATCTAAGTGGCAAAAATGTTTAGCTGTACTGCAGATTTGTTCATTCACACGCGATTTACTAAGAATACAATTTTCCTCTAAATTAACCACCATTATATTTTGGCAATTCTCCAGGCAACCTGTCAACACATACTGTCATTCACATCTGATGTTTAATTTTTTCATCATAATTTGCTTTTTAATATCATAATCAGACATTACAATGAACCAGTGAGCCAAGTAATTTATGTAAGTGGTGCGAATATCTCCACATTTCACACCAGAACGCATTTGATGCTTTGCAATGTTTTCCAGGAAAGATATCAACATGTTAGCCGAACTTTAATAGGTTTTACTATCCTGTTGGGGACATTTGGGACTTTTTCTGCTTCGTGAAGAGGAGCTGATGACATTGTGATGAGTCCTAAACACAGAAGTGCTGGCAAGACAAAGGTCCCGTCCTCTGGCACCTTATTGCGCATATAGCACAACTTCAAAAAACTGCTTTGCACATATTATTCAGCTCTATTTTGGTCTTTTGTGCAGCTCACAATCTAAGCACAAGTAATGAATCTGCAGTATGGACAGTGGTTTTCTTTTCTCTCTCTTTTTTTTATGTCCTGCATGTGAGATTTTGTCCTTTCAGCAAATAAAACAATGCGCACACCCCTCAAACCTCTAACTACCAACTCTTTGTTAAATTAAAGGGGTAAGCCATCCATAAATTAAAATTCTGCCAGCATTTACTTACCCTAGACAGACTAGATGACTACTTTAAGAGGATTTTTTGGAGTTGGGCGACCATTCAGTTTCATTGTGAGACTCTGGTTAACTGCTGCTCGGTTTTTAGGAACATTTGACTGATTACTCGTGGAGAAAAAGTGATAAAAATACTTTATTTTCATACTTTATTTACAAATTCACAGACAGACATGATTCATTTCATTCTGCATGTGAGGGTGTCCAGTAAAATGTTTGGTATCACTTTAGAATAGTAAACACTTGTCTAACTATTAACTACGTCTTTTCCCTCAAATAAATTCTTAATTTGCTGCTTATTAATAGTTAGTATGGTAATTGTAAAGTTTGGGATTAGCGATGTAGATTAAGGTAATGTAAAATAAGGCATTAATATGTGCTTAATTAGCACTAATAAATGGCTAATATCCTAGTAATATGCATACTAATAAGCAACTAATAGGTGTAACCGTAAAATAAAGTGTTACCAGATTGTCCTATATTGGTGGGGATTTTCTGTCAGAACTAATCATTTTATATCCCCTAGCCTCACCTTTTATAAAGACATTATTCATTATGCTTACTATGCTTTATTATGCTTTGTGGGGACTATAGTCTGTCCTCACAATGTTAAAGTAGTTGTCTTTCTGCAAAATTGTTCTTTTGACAAACGATCCTACAAATTCGATACTTTTTTTGTGTGTCATGCGAACATATTTTGTTTTCATCATTTGTCTGTGGCTCTGCTGTAATGAGTAACAGAGGGCAGGTGGTGTTGATAGTAGCACGCTCACATCCCAATCACTACTGCTCTTTTACAAGCAGAGCTCTAAAACACTGCTTTCTGAGGCATTCTCAAGAGGATGCAGCGGTATCTGTTAAAGATGAGTTATCGGAGAGCCGTCAGGTGACAAGAACAAAAATAGCAGAAGAGAGAAATAAGCTGGAGAAAGAGTAACACAAAACAGGTTACCCATGATTACCCTGTAAGAAGCTTATTTATTTATTTTCAATATATATAGGATAAATTTAATGAAAAAGCCTGAAAAGTTTTTTGAGTGTATAAAAAAAGGTTTTTTTGAACCATATTTTTTTCATTTTAATTTCTAGCTTGGTGAAGTGATAAATAGATGACTTCAGCTGTGCTGCAGTCTGGAAGAAATGACAAGTATATTATGCACACAGATATAAGACTAGTCAGCAGAGGGAGCTAGACTCCATCCAGTACACGCGCAACACTGGATTGAGATTAGAATACTAACATACTGCATACTGCACTGTATGTATTGAATGTTGTAAATTATTTCTTCAAAATACTGTTATATGCATTATGCAACAAACATTTTAGGCAAGCAATGTAAAGTTAATGTAAAGTTTGCATTTGGCATGATTTTATTTTATTTATATTTATTTTATTTTTATTTAATTTCTAATCAAATTTACATTTTTGGGATACTACAATGATTATTGATACTTAATTATAATAATTAATAAAAAAGAAAACAGACTGTGGTGGATGTATTTTTTAGTTTATACTATAGTACATTACAGTATTTTCCTTGCAGATCTTTTAGTGATAATTGATTATGATAAATACGTGGGATGGATAGTTTTTACAATATACTTTAGTATATTACCGCACAGTATATACCATGCATAGACTACACATACTGTATGTCCTCAAGGTTTTAATATGCTGTAGAGTATGCACAGAATACATACTACATAAATAGTAAGCTTAGAATGCTAGCATGTTATTCCAAACAGCCCTTGCGTGTGTGCAAAAAAAAAAAAAAAAAAAGCAAGTTAGTAGCGTACATGTGTGAGCGCTTTGAGACACAGAGCAGTATACAACCTTAAAGTGTTAACCTCTTTAGTGAGATTCAATTCTGTGTTGTCTCACTCATTCGCTGCAGACCATTTTGGTGCAGTGAAGGAAACAAGGTTATTTTGAACCCATCGGCACCATAAGTGTTACACCGCGAGGGGCATCGCATTTCAAAAACCCCGACCACTCATTCCTTTTCCTTCTTCCACGATCAACAAGCTGTTGTGGGAGTATTACAGAGACAATCAATGCTAGGTAAAAGCCAATTGTAATAGCCAGTAATGAGACAAGCTCTTATGTTATTAGATTAATCTGGTGGGGAAGATCCAGGAGGAACAGAAAGTTCACAATCGGGCGATGGTCCTGTCAGACACCTTACAATGGCTCCGAACAGTTAGATAACATCCTCCTAAATCCAGTCCTGGTTGCCTGGAGACAGGAGTATGATTTGGATGGTGTTGATATGGGAGACAAAGTGCCACTCTCTGAATGCACGGAGAAGCTCTAATATCATCTGAGGATGCTCGAAAATGCCCTTTAAACTAATGAAATAATAAAATTGACTAATGGCATGGGAAAATCGCACTGCTATTTCTTCCCCTTGTAAATATCAAGCATACATCTATTTTGGCTATGATCGTAAGGAGATGGCAAACAACTCATGCCCAGGTTAACTGACAGCAGTGCTTTAAAAGAGACAAACTACACTGCGTTATTCTGGTGCCTAACCATGTAACATTTAGTTTCAGACAATGATAAAGAGTCAAATAAAAATAAAATTATCTTTACAACGCTCTACACCAATCAGCCCACACAGCCATCTGCAGACATTTGATGGTTTCACAAGACTCACCCAGAGCATTTTAGCACCAAATGCAATTAACATCATCCAAAGCCAGTTGGAAGTAATGTCAGGAAGAGTTTTGCACTGGGGAAAAGCAGTTCATATTTTTTCATACATCACTCTGCAGGGTGCTTGCTAATGACTTTCTTGTGACCATCACTCTGCATCTGATCAATCGTGCTGATTTCCATTTCTAAAAAGCTGTTGATGAGATTGAGTATTATACACATCAATCATGATGGAGAAATGAGAAATATAATTCAGTTAGACGATTGATGGGTGATGGGGTGCTCACCCCATGGCACTTTAACATGCATTGGTGTAAGGGACAAGAATGCATACCCCTTCCCCCTTCAAAAAAGCCCCATTCAGTTTAGATTTTCTATAAACAGTTTTTTTTTCTCCTATGTATGCCATATTTTGAAGAACTGTACTGGTTGTTTTGTTCCAAGCCATTACAATGGATGACGACTGAAGCTGTCAAGGGTTTATGCAAGCCATAAAAAGATCTTAAAAAGTCTTAATTCACCCTTCCACAGTTTAAGTCCTTAAAATGTCTTATAGCGGAAAGTCTTAAAATCATAAAGTCATGGAATTAAATGTTGCATGCATTACAAAAAATGTTCTTGCTCAGTATTGTTTTCCAATAAAAATATCTGAACACCTTTCAAACAATATACATTTATTACACATCTTTAAAAAAAAAACCTAAAGTGAGTTTTGCTTAAAACAATAACTAATGTCTTAGTGGTATGAAAACTTGTATTCCATTTGAAATTGATTATCTGAGCCCGGTGGCAGATATGTGTTTTTGTTTTAATCATATAAAATCAATTTTGATCAATTTTGACCATAATTATGTCATTTTAGTGTATCTTGATTTAAGAATCTTTGACAAGAATCTTTGGAAAACATAAGTGAGTGAATAATGATTATTTTGTACAGTGGACTATTTCCATTGACCTATGACTTTTGTCATCTCTGTCATTAGAGGCCACTGATTTGCACTTTTATTACTGTTCACTTATCTCCCCTAAATCCTCTAGGATTTAACCATATGGTTGTGTGTTAAAATGACTATTACATTCTCTGACGTTCAGAACACTGCATGGTAAATTGATTTTCCTCTTTTCCTTTTCTTGGTAAGGAATGCTCTTCTGAAATGAAAATGACATAAGCCCCATATATGACATGTGCCACCCACTGGAAGGTGTTGTGTGGACACACTGGGTGAATGTGGTGTCTATTTTAATCCAAAAAGTGGGCGATCTTCATGTTATCAACTGCTATAGTGGCTTCCCATCTGGTCATATGTTCTGAGCATGGAACACGTCGACGTGGTTAACACGCGCTTAACGGCTACTGACAGATGGGTACTCAGCAATCTGCGAGTCACATACTAGCCATGCTTTCTTTATAAAAGTGAATTAAAAATGGCTAATATCATGACTAGTTATAGCTCACTCTTTTGGACAAAAAACAACCAAGAATGTTTGATGCACAGCTAATGGAAATGCTTTTTTGAATTTTATTCAATTGAATTCATTCATGTTTATTTAGTAATATTATTATTATTTAAGATTTATTTGTATTTTATTATGATAGGACAGTGTTCAGACAGGAAGCAAAGTGAGGAAGTGAGCCGCAAGCTGAGATTCAAACTTTATTGACACCCATTTTTTAATATTATTTTTAAAACATTTATCATTTTTATCAGTGAATCCCATTTTTTGGGACTTTAAAAAAAAAGTTTCAGTGATTCAGAGTTGACTCTTTGTTTTACAAGACAATAACTTTACAGAGAGTGCACTTTCAGATTTAAAACTGGGATGTTTTCATTCACTTAGAGCTGCGTTACACACTGCATCAAATATCATTTTCAAAAATCCATAATAGGTGCATTTTAAAATACTGAAATTGTATTTTCCCCCTACTTGTAAAACATACTCTTTTTTTCATTTATGACTTTTGTGAGTGAATATATACCAGCACAACTGCCAATGTTGAACATTTCCTAGTCATTTCTAAGGTAGCATTTCAGATGCTGTCTTAAGAAAATATGCACCTATGTAGACGGTAGACAGGCAGCTCACTGTTTTGGAACAGAGCCACTGTCGTATTAGAAAGCAGACTGCCACAGTACAAACTACAGAACGGTAGAGTGTGAAGTGTGAGGAAGAGTCCACTGTTGCACCCTGACATATGCGAAACCACCTACGTCGACACATCTGAGGTCGCTGTCACAAAGATAGGTGCTCAAAGTCTGAGAGGCAGAGGGGCAGAGAAAGAAGGAAATAAATAACAGGTTACAGTTTCCTGCATTGCCTGCATGGGTAAAGCTACACATGGTACCTACCAGAAGAGCAGGCCTACTAAACTCAGTAGAAAATGCACTGAAAAATCATTATAAACCTGTTTATCAACACAATCATTTCCAGTATAATAATTTATGAAGTAGCATAGTAACAAAACTACTCACCCATTAGTTGAAAAAGGACAAGTCTTTCAGGCTTGAGGCAAGTTCCACACGCAGTGACAGCAGCACAAGCAGAACTTCATAGTAATTAAACCTGACTGAGTCCAGATTTAATCTGTTTATAGTCACAGTTTGGCATTAAAGAGACCTAACAGAACTATTTTCTTTTTAAAATGAAAAAAGTTACTGAGTGCACCTTTAAGAAAAACAGAAAACAGAGAAAAGAAACTCAATCTCAGACCCCCAGAAACCGAGGAGAGTGGGCTTCAGCAGATGATTGCCTGTGTGTGGGAATCTGAGGCACCACACTGCCACAAATATTAAAACAAACGCGCTCTAACCGACCAGAGAGAACATCTTAGAAACGGGACAACAGCTCTGAGACCGATTAGCACAGCAGTTGCACTCGCGCTCATGCTAATTACACTCCTACCAATAAACTCCATCCAAAGCAGGGTAATCATTCAGGAGGAGGGATGTGGTGGGTGAGCCACGAGCAGTGGGGTTCAAATGAGCTGGTCATCAGATGACAAGAACATGTTGTTTATCAGCATTGTCTGGAACTTGACATGTTGGTACTGAAACTTTTCAGGATGTGGTCTCCTGTTTACTGCAAGACTTTTCTGATACAGTCAGAAATGTATGTGAAGTTAGCAAACATGTGTTAATGACTGCGCATTACTTAAAGGAACCGTATGTAAGAAATGGCCAAAACTGGTACTGCAATCACTTTCAAAATACTGTTGAGCGGCCTCCCCTCCCCCTCCCCATTGACTAGAGGTTGTCAGATAAGCTGCTTTTGTCCATCTCCATCGTTCAAATGCTTCCCCAATGCAAACCCTTGTCTTATTTAACACTTTGTCACGCCGAATTTTGTTAGACATTTTTTTGTAGCTGCTGCAGCCGTGTCACCTAATGCAGAGCAGGCAACCTGGATGCCAAAACACTAAAGACTTTGTGATTGGGAGATAGATGGAGTGTGGCGCTTCAGGCCGAAACAAAACATGACAACATAAACATCAGTTGAGGGCTGCAACTGCACTTTTTAAACGGGAATATCCAGGCTGTACTACTGCTGTCAGCGATATGAGTACTTGAAATTAACATGTTTTCTTAATGCCTGTTGAACATAACAAAGACATTTTATGATTATTACAATACATTTCTTACATACGGTTCATTTAAGGGAATAGTTCACCCAAAAATGAAAATTACCTCATGATTTACTAACCCCCAAGCCATCCTAGATGTATATAACTTTCTTCTTTCAGATGAACACAGTTTTAAAAAAAATTATCCTGGCCCTCCAAGATTGGTAATGCTGGTGGACAGTGGACAGTTATTTTTATTTTGACTATATTCTATATTTCTATACAGAGTTGCCTTGAAAGATTGCATTTTGACACATTCTAAATGAAATAACATGAAATCAGTCTAGCATAGGTAGAAGACCAACATATGTGCTTAGAGTACATATTAGGCCTACGGCAACAACAAAGTTTGGGGGTTTGCACAACTTTTGACCAGTTAGTTTCTGTGACGTGCAGCCATTCATGACTATTTTAAAACGTCCTTTATAAAGATTGCACTCGCAAAGAGCAACTTCCAGCTGATGAAATATCATCTGTACTTACTTTTTTCAGATGTTATTCCATAAATTTCCCTTTCCTGAAATAACCATTTTAAAATTGTAAAGCACTTCCAAGCTTTCCATGACAGTTAAAATGTAAATAAATTATATAACCCTTTAAATAAGTAAAAATTAAATAAAATAGGTGCATAAAATTGTAGCGAAATTTAGCTTAAGTCGGTAGTAGTTTTATTTAGGCTGATATGTTTTCCCTTCATTAATGTTCCAATTAGTTACTGTAAATAATGTAAAAGCTGTACTTAAAAACAACAGCAACTATTAAGACACAATGAATAGGACACTACATATAATTCAAAGCATTAAGTGGTGTATTCAGCTGTCTTTGAGATCACAATGCCTCCACTTCAGATTAGATTGTAATATGGGAAAGGACAGCCTTACTGATGGAATTTCAGACTCCATTAAAGCAGAACCGATGGGAGGAACGAACCAGACATTAAACGATCCAAATCCAGAATGGAGAGACCGTATCAGCCACATCTGTTAAGAGCATTATTAGATTAGAACAATATGGTGGAAGAGGCATACCGGCAAAGAGCAGATCAATCAATACAGGTGATTTTTCCCCCAAGCAAGTGCTCGGACATGCGGTAATACATCTGCTCTCTCTTTTTCAGCTTTCTTTCTCTGTGTCCATTCCTCTGTTCGCTTTGTCAGACAGATCCATCCCAGAGAGCTGCTCCGCCCACCTCTGCACTTTCTCCAAGTGAGCGGGGCTGGCTTTTACATAGAGAGAAACATGAGAAGCTATCCGTGTTATCATAGCTATTGAGTGTATTCCAGCGACTGTCAGGATAATCTAGATTGATTCGGCCCTGATTTATGGCCGGTGTTTATCAAATGCAGCATGGAGAAATAACTATCACTGCATGGATTTGTGTCTTTTAGAAGCTATGTTAAAGATTTGACATTAACATAACCTTAAAGACACTCTTAAGGCCTCTCTAATGCTTTTTTGGATCATCCAAATGATTACTAATGGTATACAATTTTTGAGAGTTTGTTTTTATATATACTGTGGGACTTATTATATAAATAATAAACAATGGTATTAATAGGATATATTTCAAAAGATACAATAAGACTAATGTCTAATAACCATATCACTATCATAGTACATGTCCAAAAAAAAAGGCTTAGCTGGTTATTTTCCACCAGTTATCCCCTTCTGGGAATAAAAAACCTTTCACCATTGGCAGCCATTCAGAAATTGAGTTGTCTTGCAAAATACATTTTTGTCCATGTAACATAAACTGACAGTATTTTATTGTTAAGAGATATACATCTTTTTTAACATTATGCTATAAATGACTTTACTGTAATTTTTGGGGTAATGCACTGCATCCTCTTTTTACCTAAAACTAGTGTTCAAATATTCTCAAAAATATGTTTTAGTTTTTCAGGTACTTTTCAGGTAGGTTTTCTTCTTCATCTTGGAAACGTTGCCACAGTCTGTCTCAGTTTGTTCGTTTACTTCATGTCATTTCAGACAGACGGGATGATGATCGGATAAGAGCTCGTATTCGTACATATATGTACAAATTGGTCATAAAAAATTGGTACATATTTTCCGTACAAATTGGTCATAAAAATGTATACATATTTTATGAGCCACCTTGTAAAATATGTACGAATTGCCATAAGACTGGGTAGAAAATCAGCTAATTTCAAAAGAAATTGATAAATTGAATCAGACCATGGAAACCATTATGGAAACCATTGTAGAGTTTCTCGAATAGAGTATACTATAAATAAAACCCCAAAACAACATTTGATTAGATGGCAAGTGCAGGAACTGATTTATGGGAATGAAGAGGGAGAAAGCGAGAGGGGGGTGATACAGAAGGAAAGCGAGAGGAAGTGAGGTGGGGAGTAATTTGATTGAATGCGTTATGCCTACTTGATAAAGCCAATGTTTCCCAGCAGAGGTCAACAGCTGCAAAACTGCCCTCCATGGCCTTGTGCTTGTAACCCTTCTAAAACAAGACCAATGCCGAAACCGGAAAGTTAAATTGGTATTTAATGAGAAAGCACATCGGCTGATCACTTCAGCCACCCAAGAGTTTATGAAGTAACCACTGGTCCGCTTAATTAAAGAACTATCAGCCCACTTAGATTTAGAAGAGTTGCAAAATTATCATAGGCTCTGGCTCGGAAACTGAAGTGCATTTTTCCAAGCCATTCCAGAAAGTAGCAGTGGATGATACATCAGCATCAACCGAGAGAGAGAGAACAAAGAGAGCAAAGAACAGCAAAAAAAAAAAACGATGAGCAGGGAGGGAGTGTGTTTGTGTACTCCGCAGGGTGCACTGGAGATTGCAGTGCGTTTAGGTGACATTAGGATGGTGTTGTGTATCACAGTCACGACGACGGTACCAGGAGTGAAGCAGTGCTGTCTAACAGTCTCTTCATCACTTCTGTGCACGGTAGTGTGGCTCAACATTGCTGAGATACAATCTTGTTTCTTTAATCCATTACAGGCTCACATTACCCACACAACACAAATACATCTCAGTTTGCCATGGCCTGCTGCTTGGATATAAAAGTGCCTCATTTGATCAGCTCATTATTTTCTCCTAAGACCCCTCTCGCTCACATTTTTCAGTTTCCTGTGCACCTATAGCAGCCCAAAACTGCAATGGAGATATCTGTAGTTACTTGGAAAAAAATACATATATATGTATATAGCCCATATTAAACCTTGGACATTCAGACATTCTGCATGATATTTCACTCATTTTCTTTTTTAATCTTTGTTAAATGTTAATGCAGAAAAGGATGCTAAACACTTCAAGAGAAACCTCTAAGATATTTACCTATAACAGCAAAACATCATCAACCACTGGACGGTTCTTTTATCTCATCTCCTTGTTGTTTACCTTCTTGCTGTTAAATATCAGCTATTGTTCATGTTTTAGACATAAAGTGATAACATGAAGGGTGTTCATGAGTGCTGAACTCAGAGTCAGGACATTGATATGCTTCTCTTGATGGATGGCTAAATCAAAGAACAGTCTTCTCCCAAAAGGAGGAAGTGAGGAGCAAAGGCAATGATACAATATTACTATATATTCTTCAAGGGATGGATTAGTCCATAATATTACATATAATATGATATTATAATATGATTTTATAAGTGGCTAATTGTATAGTGGCACTCTCCCTAGCAATAATCTTTTCGTAATTACATTTTTTTTTCGCTCGCGTTTATCTCACTCTAAGGTCTTATGGATGTTTTCTCTCATTACAATTAAAGCATTTACTTAATGCCGTGGAGGATTTTGTTTTTGTTTAATTAACCAAAGCACCTTTATTCTTGCTGGAGGCAAAGAGAAAATGCATATCAAACAATAAATCACGATACAACGAATGCATGTTACAGAAGCGAATGTGGGTTGATGGTTTGCTCCCCTCATTAAAATCGCTGTACTTTTAAATTATTCATACACTCCTGTTTTGTTATAACTGTTGATCCATGGCAATTGAAAATCGCCAACCAGTCGGTGGATTCGCGCATGATCTGTTTATTAAAAAGGAGTTTGTTGGCCTCGTGTTTCTGAAGGTATAATACACTTCTGGAGTTCCCGAAGCAGAAAACTCAAATAAATCAAATTCATTAACTCAGTAATTGATTTAATTATTTTTCATGCTCATAACAAAGAGTTTTTGAAGGAAGGGATGGAGGCAGAGCTTGGGAGCATGTGGCAAAGGTTGAGCGCATAAACAGTTTGGCCAGGGGGAAAGTCGCTCTTTAATTACATCACAGAAGAGCCTTGAGCCGTCTGCAACCCCTACATCAGACGAGCAATTGTAGCTATGCTGGAATGAAATTCAACCTAAAATTGAAAAAGCAAAAAAATAAAATAAAATAAGCCGATAACTGTGTTTTATGTTAATAGAAATTGTAAATAAAAAAACCTGACTGGTCAGAGCCCCGTTGAAAGAAAACAGCATATGCTGGTGAGGTATGTTTTGAAGCTGGGATGCTGGTTTGAGCTGAGAACCAGCACATTACCAGCAAAGGACCAGGCTACACCAGCTCAAACTCGCATCCTAGTTTCGAAACATACCTAACCACATGCTGTTTATTTCAACAGTGAACACTCTGGTGGAAAGATTAAGGAAAGATAAGAAGGAAAACTCGATATTGCAAAACATAAATAAAATATCTACACATTTTGAAATCAAGATATGTTTACTTGTTTTCTGACAAAGTTATTGAAATTAAGTGACTTCATGCTTAAATCCAAAACAAATATTTGCCAATGTGGAAAGAAAAATAATCTTGTTTTGTTCTTGTCATTTCTTTTCTGACCCCACTGTCAGATACATGTTTTAAATACTCGCTGACTGAACTGTGATATATAATATATATATATATTAATGAATTAATTATTTTTGTACAAAACAAGATTTAATACTAGTGGGTAATGGCTAATCACATCCAAAATAGCATTTTGTATACATATGTGTATATTTATTAGGGCTGGGCGATATATATTGAACTATATGCGCATCTCATCAGTAAAGCCGGTTCTTTGATTAGCGCTAAATCTCCGTCAGCTGACTTCAAAAGGGCAGCTGTTCAGCTTATGAACAGAGCCGTAGATCACTGAGAACCTGCGCCATTGAATCACCCGTGAAACTATCGCATAGCTTGTCAGTGATCTACGGCTCTGACAGAGATTTAGCGC
>JAUYWG010000039.1:13197129-13216310 GCA_034779775.1 Enteromius afrohamiltoni | reverse complement strand
TCAATATGGGCCAACATTTCTAAAGAATGCTTTCAGCACCTTGTTGAATCAATGCCACATAGAATTAAGGCAGTTCTTATGGCGAAAGGGGGTCAAAGTACTGTAGTATGCTGTATAGTAATGTAGTATAGTATGGTGTTCCTAATAATCCTTTAGGTGAGTGTATATATATATACACTCACCTAACATATATATATATTTGTAATTTATTTTATCATTATTTTATTATTAATTCAAATCTAAGCAGTTTGTGCATTTTGTCATTAACCCTGCACTTTTATACACTTTTGTGTGTGTTTACGCACTTCTGCACCTTTTTGTTTCATATTTTGTCAGTTACTTGTTTTTTTTAAATTTGTTTATTTTGGTATGGTCCATTATTCTATCAACCTTTTTTTTGTTTCAGAGTCCAAAGTAGTCTAATCCTGGATGAAATGAAGCAGTTAGAAGTAATTTACTTTGAAAAATCTGTTACGGTCCAGAATATAACCTGGGTAGAATTCCGCCCAAAAATACTTCAGAAACAGGATGCTGAGGTCTGAGGTAGGATATTAGTCTATTCTAGTCTCAAAAACATTCAGTCCATCATGCAACATCATGCGGAGGCTGATTGAAGGCAAGATTGGGCCTGAAACCAAACGCAGTGTTGTTTTCCCTTCATTTCTTTAAAAAAAGAGAAACTGCATCAAAAGCACATTGGAGTAAAAAATCTATTCCCTGTGTCACAAAGAGAGACTTTAATGAGCTGGCCGACTGCTCTCTCTCTCGCTCGCTCTCTCTCACTCACACAGTCACTCTTGAACTGAGATAAACTGTGTCAATCTGGCACGAGAAATCACAGGGAATTTATTCTGTGCCGATTTTTGAAGTTGTGCATCTCTATTTCATATGCATGCCATGGAATCCATTCTGAACACTAGCGGAAGCTCTCTTAATACTCAGAACAAACCTGCTCAAAATCTACTGACCATTCCGTCACAGATCCTCACGAGCGAACAATTTTTGTATGCTCTATAAAGGCAGCATCACCACGCAGTGCTCTGCATTGGGAAACATGAGTTTCAATGAACTCAAATACTATTTGATGTTAGCATGTTACTAACCAAGTCAAATTATATCATAACAGTAATACTGTGAAATATTATTACAATTTTAAATAACTGCATCCTATTTTAACATATGTTCAAATGTAATAAATTATATGGATATTCCAGCCTTCAATATCGCATGATCCTTCAGAGATCACTCTAATATACTGATTTGTTGCTGAAGAAACATTGCTTTTTGTTAACATTGTTATAAACAGCTATTATTTGATAAATAGAACATGATTAATATCTTTATTGTCACTTTTTTAATCAATTTAATGCATACTTGCTAAATGAAAATATATGTAGAATTATCTACACCAAAGAAAAACAGGAATGTAGCATTGTTTTATGGTACACAATTGGCTGCTTATTGGCTGTGCCCAGTTATAATGAGGATGGATGGCAGTGCTGAGAGAAGCATTTTGTTCTTACTCAGTGTCTGTAACTAATGATTAAAAAATACCTTTGCTGATCTTAGGTCAGTAGATGGATGCTACAGGGTGACAAAGGCAATAAATCAGAGTCTGTCATGTATTTATCAGATTAATGGTCCATTTGATTCCTCCATCTGTAAAACGAGAGGGCTTGTTCGACTTGTAACCCTGTAACACTCTTTCCACCCTACATAAATACACTCGTGGCCCAAAGTTTGGAATTATATTGATTTTTAAATGTTTTGGAAGAAGTCTCTAATCGTTACAATAAAAACTTTATGTTGAATATAGGCTACTATCAGACACTTTAGAAAATGCTGACTGTACTTATTTTCTCATTGTTATGTTTCTCATGGGTGAGCAGCCTATGAAGCACAGCTGTATGGACAGGGATGTGCACAACAGACAAGACTTTCTGCCTTCAGGCTCTGGGACCAAAAATCCTGTGATACATGAGTAGACAGTTTGCAATCAGAAAATGTATTGCTTCTGTGTAATATGCAGTAGTCCAATAACTTATGTGTAAAGAGGAGGTTTGTGTTTGTGTGTGAATGAGCGGTTGACATCAGCAAAGGTTTTACCTCTGTTGACATTCCCAGCCGGTGAGGGGAAAGAAAGGTTTTGTTTCAGCCTTGGGGGATGCAGCTTTATTCAGGGAGTCCTTCATCTGAAGAGTGTGAGTCACAGAGGCATGAACCACCACAAGTGCACACTCTAACACACGCATACACACATAGTGATGGAGAGATATATAGGGACCAAAATATGAGCTTACATCATACACTTTCTGAATAAGATTGATGTAGTAGTTACCGTCCTGGAATGTTTTCACTTGGTCTGGGCTTTCTATATCTGGCCCTGTACATCCACAGACAGATACATACGGTACCAGAACATCTGGTCACACTTTATTTTAAGGTTAATTTCTCATTATTAACAAACCATTAACTATGACTTTTGCCTCTTTAAATTCATAATTTGCTGTTTATTAATAGTTAGTAAGGTTGGGGTAGTAAGGTAGGAATGTAGAATATGGTTTTGCAGAATTTGTGCTTTATAAATGCTAAAAAAACAGCCAATATGTTAGTAGGCGTGCTAATAAGCAGTCAGTTATTAGCAAAAATTGGTCTCTATACTAAAGTATTACAGATTTAAATTAATAAAAAAAAAAGGAAAATTACATTTGGTTACACTTTATTTTTACATTTTACTATTAAAATTTAACTTTGTAACTAAATACATGTCAACTAATTCTCATTTATTTTCAACTCCATGTCTACTAAGAAATAAAGTGTACCAAGATTGTACTTACAAGTAGCTGCGTAACTGACTAACCAGTCTCACAATATTTATTTGTGGCAGGGACACATGTCGTTATTTTCGTAAGTCCACCGCGTTTTTTAAACTAAGTTGTATCCAATTTGATCTTACTTTAAAAAACGTGCTGGACTTATAAAATTAACGACATAAACATGTCCCTGCCATGAATAGATAGATTAAATTAAATTACATGAGTAAATCACAAACTGCCGTGAGACTGGGTTGTAACAGACTTGGTGTGTAACAGTAACTGCCTGTTACGTCTATGTAATTACAAGATGTAATTAGAGACTATAACTTATTTACAATGTAAGTACAGTTTGTTTCATGTAAGAACAATGGCTACTACTAAGTACTTAATTAGGTAATTACTCTGTATTATGACACCCTTACGGTTATGTGTAATGTGGACTATCAAAATAAAGTGTTACCTAACTTTTATCCAAGGCTTTTTCCTCATAAAAAGCAATGAGTTTAAATGGAGAGCAATCAAGAAAAACTCATACTTAGTAAGTTCTCAAAAATCTGATTTTAACAGAGGTTTCAACATGTGTAGACATAAATAAGATAACTGTTAAGCCTTCCAAGCCAGCTTATGAGGAATAACAATCTCCATGGTACCTTGATAACTTTTTTTGTTAGTGGTTACAACAGATTTTTGCATCTGAGCAGAGAAAACCCTGTCAGCAGCAAAAACATGTAGCTCAGAAGCTGTTATTCTAATTCCTCTCCGACAAATCTCCTCCCGCTCTGCCTGGAAATGCTCGCTGACATTCGTGCTAAAATGTACAGAACACTGTTGAAGGCGCACCATACAAAGCATTTGCCTTTCTCCGGTTTGAAAGTACTTTGAGTTGGCATGTGTTACGGTATAATGCTCTTGTCGTTGTTTAGTGTGATTTGAATTGGAGGCTCAAGGTCTGTGTATTGTGTGGCGATGCACAGAAACACAATGACTGGTCTTGTATAAACGTTCCCTATTATAATGAGGGGCTTCTGGGAATCATGCCAGGCTTTCCAGGACAATAATACTATGATAAAACACAACATTTAGAGATATTGGAGTCCACCCATCGTTACAAGAGAGGTCAGATGAATGTGTTTGTAATGGAGCTGGAAGTTTCAACATAATTTTTCGCTTTGCAGCTATATATATGTGTATTGCTTCAGTGTATATATGTGTTTATATTTACTCAACCTTCATGTCTTTCCAAACTTGTATTAAATTTTCACAATGAAGAGTATGTTTTTTCATAAATGCAGACCATCAGAGGTACAGTGCCTGTGAATGAAGTTCAAACTTAATAAATCATGTAAATAATAGTATTATATTGTTAAATATTTGTTCAGTATTGTTTATATGAAATATGCTCATCTTCTAATGTTGACCGACAGTTCAATTTGTTTGTCAATACATGTTGATTGTTTGTTTGTTACTGAATCTGCTTGTGTCTGTTGTTATCCTGCAGAACTTTCCACCAGGCCACAGAGAAGAAAACAGACTGCAATCAAGGTGACTGACACTCCGAATGATGGTGCAGGCCTTGCTGTAATAGCAGCCGTAGTAGATGCTCCCTCTATCCTGTGCACTGAAAACCTTGTGATACAATGATAAAAGTTCATACATTTACTCTTGAATTTAGTCATGCAGAACTCAGGCAACATTGCATTAGAAACTGCAGTGTCCACATGTCCATACAGTTGTCTTGAGGTAGATATTTTGAAATAGTTTGCAACCACACACTTTGAAATAAAGGTACAAAAGCTGTCTCTGGGGCAGTACATTTTCAAAATGTACACTTTTATACCTATTAGGTTCTAATGTGTACTCTATGTGGCAGTTTCCCGAACAGGGTTTAAGACTAGTCCTAGATTAAAATAAATGTTAACAGCTGTCTAAACTGGAAAAGGCTTGCTCTGAGATATCTTAAAATACATCATTACAATTGTTTGGTCTTAAAACGCTCACAGATAATGCATTTTTGTAAGACATGTTTCTAAAGATTCTTAAATGTTCTGAATTAGCAAAGGTCTAGTCCTGGCTTAATCTAATTCCTATACCCAGGAAATAGAAAAAGTACTAATATGTACCTTTAAGGTACCAAAATATACCCTTTAGGTACAAACATGTACCTTTAAAAAAAAAAAAGGTACTGCCCCAGGGACAGATTTTGTACCTTTTTTTCTGAGAGTACAGGCTGTTCCTGACAACTACTTGAGGGTAGCTGCAAGTATTGTTACTTTTTTTAATGTTTGGGCGATAGCTAAATAAAATAGCTCAAATTAGATCTTAATAAAAACGATGTAGACATATTTTTAAAAGTATACAAATAAGACAAAATAAATCATTTCCTGTGATAATCAACAAAATGCTATAACATAGATTATTTTTTAAAAGTGATTAAGTTGTAATATTCCTTTCTGAAACTTGTCTCATCCTCGTGTGGAAGAATACTGGTGGCAGAGAAGTGAACTGCCTTATTAGAGGGTTAGCTCTGTGGCACATCTGTTAATAAAAGCTTGTTAGGAGCGTTTTATTGGTGAATATCAGCGATGTGGTCATTGACGAGCCCTACGACTGACAGAACTGATTTCCTGCCTTGCTTGGCTTTGATTAATTGTACTGTCTTTTGTATGTGGGTGTGGAGGTCAGTTGTGGGAGATGGCAAATGAGAATTTACTCCACACACTCTTATTTGTTATTGGAGAAGACTAATCACATGCACTTCACCTCCTGCTACCACTTCTGAATGCATCCCACACACACAGAAACAATAAAGAGATCCGAGCACTCCTGCTTCTGCACATTCGCTTTTCTCTCTCTGTGTATCTTTCTTTTTAATACATAATAATGAACACTCTAGTGGGTGTATGGAATTGGTAATGTATTTAGAATTGTAAAAGTAAAAAAAAAAATTCACAATTTGTTAAAAATTAGATACTTATTTATTTTTTTGGATAAATTTGACTTGTGACTTTGGGTTTGGATTTGGTCAGAACAACATAAACAAATAGTTCACCCAAAAATTAAAAATGTACTAACCCTGAGGCCATCCTAGATGTAGATGGAGAAATTTAGCAGCACATCACCTGCTCATCAGAGGGTCCTCTGCAGTGAATGGGTGCTGTCAAAATGAGAGGCCAAACAAGACTCCAGGCAATCAATTAACATCTGTGAAATGAAAATGTTTTTAATAAATGAATCCATCATTAAAATATGAGCAAAAATATGAGACCTGTATCCTGCTTTATCCAGTGCTTTCTCGGCTGTTTGAACTGCCATTTTGATGGCGCCCATTCACTGTAGAGCAGGGTTCCTCATATCTTATCCTGGAGGTCCGATGCACTGCAGATTTGAGCTCCAACCCTGATAAAACTCACCTACCTGTGTTTTCTAATGATCCTTAAGACGCTGATTAGCATGCTCAGGTGTGTTTGATTAGGGTTAGATCCAAACTCTGCAGTGCATCGGACCTCCAGGGTAAGATTTGAGGAACCCTGCTGTAGAGCATCCATTGGAGAGTGAGAGATGTAATGCTACATTTTGCCAAATCTGCTGAAGAAACAACCTCATCTACTGTCTTCAATGACTTAAGTAAGTAAAACATTTTTTGAGTGTAAACGAAAATTATGTAAATGTGAAGACTGTGTGCATGCAATCCAGAAATGCACAAAACGTCTGTGCATTACTGATTGAGGATGTGCAGGAGGATAATGGATACAGAGGAATTCCTCCGACTGTTACTTCCAAATATAGCACATAAATGCGTAATGATGTCCCTAAAGGAAAGCTAGAGGAGGAAAAACACCCACCAGTTAGATTGTGGAAGAAAAAAAAAGAGATATAGCTGTTTTTATATATAAAAATGCCTTTTTGTTGGTGGTGCCATACAGGGATATATACCTTGGCAAATACCAGCAAGCTTTAAGAATACCCTACAGGACCAGCCTGATTCTGTATAGTGCAGTTTAG
This sequence comes from Enteromius afrohamiltoni, assembly GCA_034779775.1. Taxonomy (NCBI): domain Eukaryota; kingdom Metazoa; phylum Chordata; class Actinopteri; order Cypriniformes; family Cyprinidae; genus Enteromius; species Enteromius afrohamiltoni. The sequence continues at coordinate 13,209,492 of JAUYWG010000039.1, read as the reverse complement.
CTTGTGTAGGTTGTACATTCAAAACCTGACTCATCATGACTGGGCGTTTTACAATCAGGCATTAGACGCAATCAAAGCTTCTGCGATACAGAAGGAGAAGCAGTGACATATACATGAACACCTACAGGAAGAGATTAGCCAAAAATGTACTATTGTTTCCTTTCTATACAGTCATATCTGACAAAGACCTACAGTAAGTAATGAGACCACTGCAGGTGCAATGCTCACTTCCCCATCATAAACACTTCTATATGCACGATCAGCAAGTTCAAAGATGCTTGTCATTGGTTAGTGCCGACGGCAAGTTTTTTTGTTTTTGAAGTGCACTTAGGTGCTTACAATGCCTTTTCTCAGACGAGAGTTGAGGGAGACTTTAAAAATTACACACAAACCAACATTTCTTGGCTCTTTAAGTGCTTGCAAGCACAAGAGTTTACGAGAAATATCCAGACCCGTTCACGATCTTCAGTCACTCCACTTCTCATTTCTCTATCTTTCTTCATTTCTGTTAGGAGTAATAAGCATGTTGCACTTCTCCCTCTCTTTCAGTGTGTCTACAAACACAGAGATAAAGTAACCTAAGCAAACTACTTTAACAGTATTTTTGTTTACTTTTGTAAATAATGCATTTTTCTTTTTAGGGGCTTATGGTAGCCTATAAGAACATTTCACAGGCTAAATTAGTCAAAAAAGAAAAAAAGCATGTCTGTCACCTCACTGTAAGTAAAAATCTGCACATTTGCTACTTCCTGAAATGAGTATGAAACATTTATGACTAAAAGGCAGGAGGTGCGAGTAAGTGTGTAAGAGAAAAGACGAGGAGGCTAAGCGGGAAAATCTAGTTAATTATTTGTGAGCACTTTGTCTTCCACACATAAGGGTCATGTGTGGATTTATAAACCTATATAAAAAAGTAATATAGAAAAGGGTGTATGATTTATTCATACTACATTTTTTGTGCTGTATGCAGTGGTCTTTTACTACACTAGTGCTGCCTCTCAGGTGTACAGTAAACCAATTATGTTACAGAACTGAACATGATATCATTTTATGATCGATTTATAATGTCACATAATGTTAGCAAATCATTTTTTTTTTTTTTGGAATTGAGTATTGCAAAAATGAATATGCTTGTTGTAATTTAAGCCTATTAAAGGTTATATCCAACTTTCAGAAATATTCTGTTTAAACTTTATTAATTATGAATGTATTCTTATTAGAATAATGGCAGAAATACTAACAGAATTAGAACAAGGTTATAGTCATTACACAGAAAGGGAATGACATTTTATAATATTGTGATATTAGATTTTTATATACAGTAGTCAACTTTGATGAAAGGTTTTGAGCCACTTCGAATGTTGACTACTGTGTATATATATATATATATATATATGTGTGTGTGTGTATGTGTGTGTATTTCTGTATGTTTTCTTTATTTTATTAAATATGATTAAATGTTTTTTTTTTGTTTACAAACCAACTAATATCACAAAATATCACATCATCTATGTGTGTTGTTTGACCTCCAACAATGATGTCACTTCTAAGATGATGTCATTGAAAACCTAGTTGTTTTTTTTTGGTTAAACTTAAGGGACAAAGACTTGGTCTTTTTGGTCAAAGACTTAAGGGACAGAAAGTGAAATTGGACACAAACATATAAACTGATTATCAATATATGATATATGGTAGAGACATGAAAATGTACTGCATAACAGGAATGACCCAAGAAAGGTTGGGCAGACAGTCATCCAATAAAAATTCTATGAAGAACTACTGGGATACATGCCAAATAATCATCTTTCCAGAAAACTCAAGGGTACTGATGACAGAGAGGGTCATGGGCAGGGGGGTGCATCCTGTTGTCCTTATAGGATTGGCAGTCCCAGTCCACCATGGCAGAAAATCATTGTTTGATCTAGTGTGCATTTATGGATTTTCAAATTCTTAAGGATTGCATCGCAGGAATGGAGATCAGAGAGTGAGGAAATGGATGCAATTTCTCAGAGTAAATGCTTGTTCCAGAATGTTCTGCCTGATGGATTAAAGGTAAGGCTGTCTGACCGTTTAGCCCCCAACCTCTTGCGGAGCTGATTGGTCAAGAAGGTCTCCTTTATTCCTCATAAGTCACTGATTCATTGCGGTTTGGTGAAGGTTGTGCTGTAGTCTGCCACCACCATGGCTTCATATCTAAGGGGTGGCTCTTCTTGACAGATAACTATTTATCATTCTGGCAGTCGGACTGATCAATTGGGCAGTGATTCAGTCCTTTTGGTCAGGGGATGAATGGAGGAGGTGATTGAATGCTCGACTCCAGGCCGTTTTCAAAACCCAGGATTCCTGGTGGACCTCACCCACCATCTAAGATGCTGTATAAACATTTTTGATTGAAAAAAAAAATACAATCCTGCAGAGTTACTACGCATTACATCCAATGTTTGTGTGTAATGCATTTTTGTTTTGCTTATTTTGAGACTTTAGCCTAACCAGATGATAATGTTTGAATCAACTGTAAATCTTTTGAGAGTGTGGGATTTGAGGATTGTATTTTAGCTTTGTTAGTAGCTGTTAATGCAGTTTCTACCATTGAAATCAGTTATTTATTAGTTGCGGCTTTGGTTGGATTCATGTTCATGTTCATTTATATTTGTTACAACTGCAGCACAGATTATCCATTAATGAAAACATATTTTAGTGCAGTCCCATGTTTTGACAAAAATACTTTTATTATTTTTTACCAGCTCCACATGTATGGCTTTTCTGATAACGTAAACTTTCTCAGTAGCTCACCTGGTACAGCACTGTAAACTGCTCAAAAAAGGGCATGCTTCAGTGAATGCATTTCATCCCACAGTTGAAATTATTCAACTATTTGGTCACAATTAGCCTCATACTATGACCTAAACTCATAACTCTGCAACCATTTGATTTTTATTATTAATACTAACATGAAATACTAAAATCGGTCAGAAGTCTCAAATTTTGCCCATGTTTTTCTTTTTTCTTTCTTTTTAACAAGATTAAATAAATTCAGAAGATACCTCTTTTTAAAAGACTGATTCATTTTGAATTCTACATGGCTTACCAGGCAACTAAAAAGTATTGGGTGAAAGAAGACACATATGCAGAACTATGCTATGAAAATGTAAAACAAATCTAGCAAGGTTCTGATATTTGAGAGCAATCATCCTTCTTCCAGTTATGCCATCTGCTCGGACCCTGCTAATTGCCACTTGCTGCTAAATTTATTATAACTTTTTGCATATTGAGTGCTAATGATTGCAAACAGAAATTACAATATTCATTGAAGAGTGTGAATCCATTTGTATCAGCATATCAGTCATTTGTGTGTGTGTGTTATAAATAAAACACAGGGCTGTGTCTGATGGATCTTGCAGCATAAGATGTTTAAGACTTGTTGTTCTTGCTGAAAAAAAGTCATCCATTTGTCAAAACTCACAGTGGTCAAAAGTGAAAGGTGTCTGAATTGTTTTCATATATTTAGTTTGACTTTTCACAGAGCTGCCACCAGCACTGATGACAGACAGCAGCTTGTATAGCTCTCTTGTCATTTTTCACTGATAATCTTCACCACCGCCGTGGCTCGCAAAACAAATACGATGCCTATGGCATGTTTGATGTCATGGCGCTTAGTTATGAGACACTTGAGAACCAATGATGTTTGATGTTATTGATGTCCAACCTGCGGCATGGGTGCCGTATTCAATCTGAGAGCCACAGTTGAGGTTAACATTATCAGTAAATACTCACATTTCTGTCTTACGAACCACTTTTCAAGTTCTTTAAAAAAACTCTTGCTTACTCATGCATGTTGTGTTCTGTACTATCAATGTGTATTTTACAGCTAATGCCGAGAAAAGGCTTGAGCAGTGATGGGTAAAGCTAATTGTGCACATAATACTAAAATTTACATGTTCATGAATTAAACATATGAGTGACCTAGCTGTCAGACTCCTCAAATAATTCCAGTGGCAGACCGCCTGCCACGTTTTGCATAAACAGCCATAATTTGACTCTCATTACAATTTTGTTTTTTTTATCTTGATTTATGAAAGAATTCGATAAGACTTATTTTGGTTTTAGGGCTAAAATATGTTTCTTTGGTAAGGCAATACTCCATTCATGCTGTCTTACTAGAACTGGACCCTGTTTCGGTATTCATTTTCTGGAATTAACTCTGCCACTAAAAGTAGTTCTTCAACCGTTTTTCTTTATTATCATGGTAAGCTCAGTTGTCCCCTACAGCAGCTCATTCATCACACCATGCCCGGGTAGTCTCTGATGGAGAAGTGTTTCTGTACAGGCAGTATTGAGCTCCGCTGTGGGTTAGAGACAACATGGTCCTTATCACCCTTAAACAGCCTTCTGTCCTGCCTGGTTGTATCGTCTGAGTGGCTCAGTGGTCAACACCATACTTGGCTTAGCTTCCTTATGACTGATTTTATTGAAGGGAACTGTAACCTATGTGATCCTGAGAGATAAAACACCCCTTACTCTCTGAAGCAGCGGTCAGCCATATAAACAATCCTGTTTCTGTTAAAGGAATATTTCACTTAAAAATAAAAATGTGGTCATCATTTACCATGGTTGTGCAATATTCAGAATTAGAAAATTATCTCCTTTTCAACTCTGAATTGTCATTTTTTTTAAGCATTCCACATTTATTATAAAATTAAAATGGCAGAAACTGGAACTAATTTAAACGATATACTAGAACCAATATTTCTACTAGAACTATATCCAATATTTTAAAGAGACACTGCCTCCCTCGCCTCCTCGTAGGAAAATCTTATATCTTTACCAAGAGTTTCTTTTCATAACATATTATAATAACAGCTGCCATCATTACAACTGGGCGGCACCATTGAAATCAACGTTTACAGCATTCTTTGAAAGAACAAGAGGGCACAGCTTTCTGCTTGACCCCTGTTTGAGATTAATGACCTTCTTTAATGAACTGCTTCTGTTGCCATGCGTCCATTTCCCCTCAGGCCTCATTGTAAATTCTCCACCACCAGTTCTTCCATTTCCTCTCTCTAACATCACTAATTTAGATTAATTACACATCCCTTGGTGCAAATATTCATGCAGCGCCTGTTATTAAGTCCAAAATCTACATTACTGGCATCCCTACAGCTCTCCTCTCATTGGCCTCCTACCTACAGGCACAGCGCAAGTCAATCAGATATAATATGGCCTTCTTTTGCTCCTCTTCTCTATTACCTGGAGGTGTGATCTTAGTGTGTGAAAGAAAACAGAAACATATATTTTCATATAGTTAAATAATCATCTACGAGAGTAAGGCTGAAGGGCATCAGAACATTATCTAGTTGGTGAGAAAGGCAAATAACTGTGTTTAACATGCAGATATTTTTAAATAAAGTGTCATAGTGCTGTGATCTCTGTTCGTGTGGGCACTCTGTTACCACAGGGTTCTATTTTTTTCTAGGAGGAAACTGCCTCGGATGGCACGAATCCCCGTGGAGAGCATTTCCCCTCACCGACGAAAATCAGATTCTTCATTTATATGCCAATTACTGAACAAATTAATACAGCAGCATGAAAAATAATTCAGGCGAAGACGTCAGCGACTCCTGTTTGCTCAATCATATCTGTTTTACTCCAAATAAACTAATTATAGATTGCGACCTTTTAGAGTATTCTTTGCGGCTGAAGGGCTAACGATTGATAATGCTTTTTAATTAATCACGCATGCTAATTATGCTTCCCATTACATTTGCCACTACATCCACTGCAGCTGAGAGAGACATATGGAGCATATGTTTTCGGAAGGGGCTCTACTGTGCTTATCGGTGCATTATGAAATTTAAAAATATACACCATGCAGATTGTTGTAAAGGGTATACGGGTATTTTGAATCACTCTTCCTGAGCCTGTATTGGTGGTAGTATATAAATAAAATTAAATATAAATCTTCAGTTTTCAGTTTTGGCATTATAGTACATGCTGGAACACCGTTGTATTTAAAAATAATATGTAAAAGCCCATGCTATATGCTGAATATAATCACGAATCATTTGTAGAATTTAAAATTTTATTTGATTTGTGATTTGATTTGATTTTCATTTTTATTTATTTATTTTAAGACCAAATGGTGTAAATCATTCTTTCATTTGTGAAAATTGTAATTGTGGTACTTCTTTAATAAACAATAACATAACATTATTTAATGGGAGATTTGCAGTTTGCAAAGCAACTAGGCAAGCAGATTTTGGTAATCAGTGTTATTATAATATGCATTTTAGCATAGCTGAAACACTATATTAACCAGAATTCAAACAGACTCCTTGCTGAAACTGGCACTTTTTGTGATACTTTTATAGCTTCTAGATCTTTGATTTAACCGAAAACCCAAAACAGCTTAGTCAGAAATATATCAAGTAAACAGGAAAAAAGTGTGCAGGGAGGGAACCGAAACTCTGAGTATCAGACTATAATAAGATTCCTGTTCAAGCATGAAACCTATTAAGCGCTTGGAAGGATTTGCTCCTATTCACAAAACCTAAGATTTAATTTTTATGTTGCACTCCATTTCCTGACTGAACGACATGAAATGTCCCCTTTGACAGATTAGACAGAGTCAGCTTGCTTTAAAGGCAATATCCTGTAACAGAGAACACAGAACTTGTGTATACACAGTTATACTGTATGCTGCAATACTGTGCAATTCTGAATATGCAGCTGTATTGCATTAAAAAGGCAACTGAGCTACATATAAGTTTTCACAGTAATGATCTAATTACGATTATTTGTATGCTGAACATTTCTTAAACTTTTGTATTGAGATCTAACTTGGGTCATTTTTGTCCACAAGAAATGACTATATTATATTTTTATAATATCTCAATTGTTTTTTTTCCAGACAGCAATGTGATTAAACACAGGACAATGGAAACTTTTGCTTATGATGCCTGCTTCTCAGATTTTTCTTCACATGTAATCTCCACAAGATTATATCACAACTTGCTAAGATTTCCAAAGTCTTGCTAAGATTTAGTTTTGAGCTCCAAAATGTTTTATCAAACAATGATCACATTTTGCGAGCTCTGCTATCCACTTTCATTTTATAGTTCTGTGCTATTGCTCTATGTCAAAATCTGATTCCATTTTCTATTTTGGGGGACGCATCTGAGAGAAAACTGGAGCTTGAACTATGACCATAAAGCCTACAATGTCTTCTGGGTGGTGAAAGAGCAATAAAAATGGTCTCCTGTGACAATCTAATCCACAAGCACACACACACACACACACACACACACACACAAAGATTCCCTGACTTTTTTCAGTTCAATTCAATTTCAATTCAATTCACTTTTCTCACCTATTTTTCTGTAGTTCATGACCTTTAATTAGAATTAAAGCAGCCAAATTTATTTATTAATTTGTTTACATTTTTTTTACATGGTATACTTGAGCAGTGTAAATGTCATAAAGCTTGTTTTATTGAATGAAGAAAATGTCACATGACGTCAAAGCTATTTATAATCTTACAAAATAATTTGAATTAAAATAAGTGTTCATCTTTTGACCTTTCATCAAAGAATCCTTAAAAAAATATATTGTTTTCACGAAACAATTAAGCAGCAGAAACAGTTATTTTTATATTATTTTACACACTGATGTTTTAATAAACAAAGCCTTGGCAAGAGTGTTAAAGATAAGGGACAGGATGAAATATAATTATTATCTGTGGCAGGTAGAGCTTCCTATTTCTGGGTCACACCTACATGGAGACCTGCAGCCTAACAATTAGACATCAGCCTACTGTGACAGATAAAACATGAGACAGATTGAGCAGTTCACAGCTGGATTTTATAGCTTCAGGTTCAGGTGGTTTCATTTTAATAATGATCATACCTCTTCTCATGTCTCACATCTCAAAGCACAAATGCATTGCAGTTTTTTTGCCATTTATCACAGGAACGATTTCAAAAAGATGATCATTACGGGGGGAAAAATAGATCAGTGAGCCAGTATCTGCTGCCCAATGCTGATCCATGTTATTTTTGATAAAGATAAAATGATACGCCTTAAAGATCCTGTTTTATATTCCCATTAGTTAGGTGGCAGGGGAAAGATCAGATTAAAAATCTATTAGGACCCAACTCATGGGATTCATTAGGGGAGAACTTGTTCTGCTTACAAGTGCATTTTCTTCTTTAATTAGTAATAAAAAGTTATCCTCCCTTTTGAAATGAGTTGAGGGTAATAAATCACGTGCATACATGTCAGCCTGCCCTTTTATGTCCATACGATGTGAAGTGTCTGTATGTGCGTGTGTGTTCAGTATAGCTAGTGTTTTTGTTTACGTTGGTTTGTATAATTTACATAATTACAAATTTGCTGCAATTTGAGAAATGAATGATAGGGACTGACCTGTCTTTGTTATGCAGTGAGTATTTCATCCAAATCTGTCCTCACAGGATTTCACAGCAGAAGCTGGGAGGCTGGATATTTATTGCAGTGATGAATGATCATTCTAAAAAAACAAGCAATGAAAGTGGACGAACCCACAATATTACAGAAATAAGCAACAGAACAAGACAGTTTCACCTCAGTTGATGTAACAAATGAAGCTGAATGTATAAAGTCTTAACAAATTAAAACGGGATTTCGCAATGATGTCATAGAAGAGCTATTTTGGGTTTTCTAATAAACCATTCGTTAGATCTTAAAGAAAAAACACAGGTTAACACCTAATCTAACAAACTGAAAAACTGAAAAGAACAATATATTTTAGAAACGTTTTCAGCACATATTTTTTTCTCCAGATGAATGAAAGCAAGTCACTATTTCATTAAAGTTCAGCTCCTGTCTCTTCAAATGGGAAACATTAAATTCTCCAAAGCTATAACTTATAGTTATGAAAGAAATGGCATCAAGTAAAAAATAAATCATTTCTGATCAATGACTTAATAACCACATGCAACCAGGATGTTGTGTTTCTAATTGAAACATGGCTTGAAGACAGCGGCAGTGAAACAGTCCTCAATGAAACAGCCCCTCCAAACTTTACTTTTTGCTGTGTCTTTTTTGAGTGTCTGCTGAGCCGTTAGGAGAGGTGGAAGCGTACCTGCTCTATTTAAAGATGTCTATCAATGTGAGCAAGTGTCATTTGGTCAGCACTTATACTTTGAATATCTAGGGATTGTGCTGAAAGGTGCTCCACAATTTCTATTTATCATTATCTACAGGCCTCCAAAATGCTCTCCAGCCTTTGTCGAAGAGTTCACAGAACTGTTATCAATGATTTCCTCAGAATTTAACTGTTTTGCTATGGCAGGGGATTTTAATTTTCACAAAGAAAAAGAAATTTCACACAAAAGAAAGTTTTAAACATTTTTGACCTAATTCAGCATGTGCAAGTACCCACACACAATCGTGGACACACTCATTGATTTACTCATTAGTAAAGGTATAAACATTGTCATTAAGGACATGGCACTATCTGATCACTTCTGTATTTTCTTTGATATATTGATCTCTGCTACCATTGGATCTAGATCCGTCTCTGTCAGAAAGAGATGTATTAAGCTAAACACTAGTGTGCTGTTTCTGAAGGCTATATTTTCAATGCCAAGCATTTCTGCAGATTCTCTTGATCTTCTCCTGGAGTTAAGAATTTCATTGATGACATTGCACCAGTGAAAGTCAAAAAGATGGCTGGCAGACAAAAATCATGTTGGAGAAAATCAACAGCAGTACAGAGTATGAAAAGACAATGCAGAAAAGCTGAGCGGATGTGGTGGAAGAAGAAATTTAAAATTCACTGTAGCATCTATAAAGACAGCCTTTATGCTTTCAATGTGGAACTAGCCACAGCAAGACAGAAGTTCTTCTCAAACCTTATAAACAGCAACCTAAACAACACTCACACTCTTTTTGCTACTGTTGAGAGACTAACAAACCCCCCAACTCAGATTCCCAGAGAAATGTTTTTTTGACAGAGAAGATCATTAATATCAGAAAGGTGATTAGCACATCCTCTAGTTATGCAGAGGTCACACAGATTCGACAACAATTTCAAAAAGAAGTCACTTTGTTTGTTTTTGAAGCAAGATTATTGAAAAGGTAGATTTCAATCAGTTGAACAACTACTTAAACTCAAATGGATACCTGGACAATTTTCAATCTGGTTTCTGGCCGCATCACAGCACAGAGACGGCACATGGCGCTCGTTAAGATAATAAATGATATTTGCCTAATTTCCAATTCTAGCAAAATATCAGTGCTGGTACTACTAGATCTTAGTGCTGCGTTTGACACTGTCGATCATAACATTCTCCTAGGGAGACTGAAAAACTGGGAAGGGCTTTCTGGGATGTCTCTCAGCTGGTTCACTTCATACTTAGAAGGGAGAGGTTATTACGTGAGCAAAGGAGAGCATAAGTCCAAGTGGAGGTCCATGACATATGGAGTCCCTCAAGGCTCAATTTATGCATCACTATTGTTTAGCCTGTATATGCTCCTCCATACTCCTAAGATACCCAAGATTTACCTAGCTCTACCGCCAAATGACTACAGCCCCATTGATTCCCTCTGCCAATGCATTGATGAAATTAACAGTTATGTGCAAAAACGTCCTTCAGTTGAACAAGTCATTGCGTTCGGAAGCAGAGAGTAAGTTCTTTAGGTGAATGCATACCTTGAATCTAGGGGTCAAACAACTAAAAAGATGTGATTATGGAGTCAGACCTCAGTTTCAGTAGTCATGTCAAAACAGTAACTAAATCGGCATACTAGCATCTCAAAACCATAAGGGTACCAAGGGTTCACACAAAACAAGGGGAATTATCTCTTATGCTGCCGGCAGTTGGAACTAGCTTCGAGAAGAGATCAAATGTTTTAAAACATTAGCTACATTTAAATCTAGACTCAAAACTCATCTGTTTAGCTGTGCATTTACTGAATGAGCACTTTGCTTTGTCCGAGCTGATTGCATTCTGTTTTTTAACTGTCTTAAACTCATTTTAAATCAATTTCTAAATCGTTTTTAAATCCTTATATCAATCAGGTTTCACATTTTACATTTACATTTTATTGTGATCATTGTTTTTGTAATTGTTTCTACTTCCTTTTTTGTGATTATTGTTTAATTATTGTTTTTATGATTATCCTACTTCCTTTTATGAAATGTATGAAATGTGCTATATAAATAAACTTGCCTTACCTTGTTTCAACATGTTGAATGTACACTGCCTGCTTTAAAAGTTTAAAAACAAAATAAAAGAAATTTACAAAAAGTAATTAAAAAATATTCAAACATAATCAGTTACAATAATAACGTAACTAAAATGGTAACACTACTTATTACATTTTAATAGGGTGACTTTTACAATCTGTAACTTATTCCATTATTACATATACTTCCCAACACTGGTAGCTAAGTAATATGAGTGCATGTTATAGTGCATGTTTCAAAAGTCTTTAATGAAAAATGACACAGCCTTGCTTTTTGAAGAGCTCCAGCATTTAAAGTGGCAAGCTCATAAACATAACATATTTCTGAGTGTTGTGTGTATGCTAATATAGTTATTTATCTTGATTTGAATGAATTCTTAGTGTGAAGAACATTTTAGCTTGTTAAAATTTATGCTGTAAGTTTTTGAGTCTCCTAAAGCCAAACATAACATAATATGTTTGTAAATATTTAGAAAACATGTCATGTGTATTTGTTTCTCTGCAAAATAATGCTATAGCCAGTAATTGTACTCTGAAATGTGTGTTCTAAGCCTTTGTTTTTGCAGTACCCATTTCAACCACTTGTTGTCAATCTTACTGCAAGGTTTCTTATGGAACCACAGATTAAAGAACTACGGAAGTTCTAAGCGGTCATGTATTATAATTTTTTCCCCGTCTTGTATTCTTGTGATCACAACATAACAAAAGTTGTTTTCTAGTTATCACGACTTAATTTTCTCGTGATCTCGTCATAGAAAAAGTTTTTTTGTTATCTCGATTAATTTTTTTTTCTGGTCTCAACTAAAAACCCTTTTGAAGAAATGAAGTTTGATTTAACAGCAAATCGAAATGCAAACAGAAAGAAATCAATAGATTTAATAATAATTTAGCCTATTATTATTATTTCGTTTTGTTTGAGGTAAAACACGTAAAACAAACAAGCTTATTGCTTTAATATTTATTTCACATGCCTTGGCGGCCTTGATACTTTAGTCTGATTATATTTAAACAACATATTATTTAATTATATATTTAGTTGATTTAAGCTGTGCGTGGCATTGTGTTGTTCTTCTGGGTTGAATTCCAGGCTTTAGGAATAGGTTGCGCTGCGGGTTGGCCTGCATGGGAGTGAGCATA
>JAUYWG010000039.1:13159152-13169277 GCA_034779775.1 Enteromius afrohamiltoni | reverse complement strand
AAGAAGGCCCAAGACGATTGAACAGTTAGAGGCCTGTATTAGACAAGAATGGGAGAGCATTCCTATTTCTAAACTTGTGCAATCAAGCTGACAATATTGCCAAAAAATTGCGTCCCCAACTAAACAATCTCATTGTTTTCTCAATGTCTCAATGTCATTGGACCTGGTTTTCTTTAGAGAAAACATTGACAGAAGAAAATGGACCTGTTTTTTCTGCTAAACTTTTGCCAAGTTGACCATACATTAAACTATGTATGTAAAACTACTGATAATGGACAATGTACCTTTTTACCTTGTGACATTGTACCTTTACACATGAAAAACTGGACTGATCATTTGAATATTTCCATGCATACTATTGTTCATTCTTAGTTAATATTGTTAACTAATGTTAACTAATGAACCTTAATGTAAAGCGTTACCATTTTATCTTTGTATTACACACTCAAACCATATAACATTTGTTTGAAGTAGGTCGTTATGTTTCTGTTCCTGCCTCCCAAGAGTGGGCAAATTAAAGAAGAAACCCAGTGTCTTCATTCCTTCTTCAGAACCATTTTAATGAGCGTGCACTCAGATGCCTTTCCATAAATATGTAGTCTCTTCTTTCTTTAATGGTGTCCAGCTCAGGCAAACAAATAAAAGCCCTCCATCCTCACTATCGCTTTGTCAAACAATATGTGTGTTATATGACCAGGGAACTCCCTAGGTGATCTGTAAAATGATGTTCAATAGACTGCTGATGTTCCATTCGAGTGAAAGGAGATAAATCATAAGAAGACAAAAATGGTTCAATAAACTTTATAAGCAAGACCCATACATTAGCATATGGAAGCACTAGTCCACAGGATCTCATTTGGAACAAAATAAAGGGCTAAATTAGGCTACGGTAACTGGCTCATAGAGCACTCCAGCTGGTACAGAGGATGAAGGCATACCCATGCTCTTCCGCGTGGGAACGAGCAAAGCAGCTCATTTAGGATCAGAGTCTGATAACACTAAAGGGGTTTAACAAGATAAAGGCACACATTAACACTTATACAATTTAGTAGGCGAGTACACGGACCAAAATAGGGCATGCTCTCATGATGTGCATCCACTGATGCTGCGTACTATCAGACACTTCCCACGGTTGAAACGTCAAATATAAACAAATTATGTGAAAGCTAGGTTTGAGGAAAAAAACCCTCCATTGTAAGGAAAATATATGTTAATTTACCATTTATTAAACTGTTATTACATGACAATAAACCATTAAATTAATTTTTTTTTTTTATTTTGTTTATAAGATGTTTAAATGTTTATTTGACATATTGTATATCTATAAGTGATCAAAAGCTGATCAATAATCAAAAAAAGATTATATTGAAATGAAAAAGTAAAAAAGTAAAAATGAAAATGCAAGACAAGCAATACTGGTTGATGGCTCTAGATATGGGAGCAGTTCTTACCTTAATCCGTAAAGAACTGTGCCATCAGGGTGCAAGCGGATCATGCGGTTCTTCACTGTGACACCATGAACAAAAGACTTCTTGTCATTTAGGAAATACGTGTCAGGAACCCAAAGCTGGTCAGCTACCCGGTTGTCAAGGGTGAGATTTAGAGGGATCCCAGAATATGCGAGCCGCTTGTCCCTCCAGTACTGCTGGAAATACATGGTCAGTGTGTAGTCCTGTAGAAAAGAAAAAAATAATCATTAGGCTAGTAATTAATTTTATTAAGCAAGCCATCAACAGTTTTAAGCCATACTTTTTAAAATTATATTTTGTACTATAAAAAATGTCATTTAATAAATAAAAAAATAGTCCAGTGTAATTAATTTTTTACCAAGTATTTGTGCTTTTTGTATTATAAGTATTATTATTTTTTATTTATTTATACACCCAAGTAAAAAAATAAATGTATTAAAATGTATTTGAAATAAAATTTATTTCATGCTTCATGCTATTTCATGCTAAACTACATGTAAATATATTTCAATTTCTATATACTTAATAAAAAAATACTCCGCAATTGTACTTTTGGTATAATAAACTAATACACTTGAAGTCCGCAAAAATGGAACAACTACTGTAATTTTGTAATTGATGCACTTTATTTGTGCAGAAGTACTGCTGAAATTCAACTAAAGATACACTGAAGTGGAACTATTACAAGTGTACTTCAGATACACTTTAAATATCTTGCATATTATTCGAATATTATACAATTCTCATCAATAGTGACAACTCTATACTAAGAAATTCACATCGTGCACAAGTAGTAGCCCAAATCAAGTTTAATTAAAATACTATATGTCAGTAGTATAAAAAATGCATCTTATCTTATCTTTATATTACTTTTTTTACTCTGGTATTTTTAATTTTTTTCAAAAAATAGGCAATGTCAAATATTGCCTATTTGCGTCTTCAGGTTTATTTAGATTTGTGCACTCTTTCTTCATGCATGTGGCACTGGGTAAAAGACCATGTCAAAGGATCCACTTAGGACCGTGTGATCATAAATGACAAAATAACTTCCTCAAAGTGACCATCACATGTGCCCTTAGCTAACAGACTTATAAAAGGGCCTTTTGTGAAATTACTCAGCTGCTCACTTTTATTCTGGAACAACCCTTCAGGTAATGTCCCCTTCCCTGAGCATTCTTGAAGGACTCCAAAATGCCATTCAGACTTATCCTAGACTTCGTATCAGAGCTCACACGCTCTGTTTTTCCTGAAGGGTCAAAAGTGTCAAGGTCAGAAACAGAAATCCAAAGACTGTGGCCTTCAGCAAATAGATTTTCTGTTGTCTGAGTGATATTTATAGAAGCGTCAACGTTGGATTGCAAACAAGCTGTCCTCGGCCTACATTTTTCAAGCCTGTCTGACACGAAGATGCTGCCTGGCCATCTCCGCGAGGCAGTCTGGTCTGACTATAGATTTCCATTACACTGCCAGAGTCTCAGTAGTCCACTCGACATCAGCTCGTAGAGCTATACTATATGACCTCAGTGATTCACAGTATAGAAATTCAATCAAACTAAAGCATAGGCATGATAGGCCTTGCATTTGGGCCGTCTCTGAGACACTGAGAATTTTAAAAGGGCTGAAATCAGGAAATTTATGGACCTTATTTTTCCCCTGGGCCACAGCTGGTTGAAACCCTGTAGGAAGCACAGATGTGTCTGCTGAACTGCTATATTAGGTACTCATGGGTAAAATGAAGACCTGACATGCTGTCCCCTACAATGTGCACAACCTGTTGATGTAATAAGAAGTAATTCACTTACAAACATATGTTAGAGCGGGCTTAGGCCCCTGAGGTTGACTTCAGAGTGTGCCAGGAGATCTGTGAAAGCAGAGGCTGTGCAAGAGAGCGTGTAAGTGGAGTTCATTAGCTAACGAGATGAGGGGGGATGACATGACAGGGACACCTTCTTTATGATTACTAATGTCTGTGATTGCCCCACTCTCTCAGTCTTCCATTTTTTGCACCACTGTCCTTGCTCCTGCTTCTTATTGTACTCTTTTCTCCCTCCATTCCTTTCTGTAAGGCTTTTGTTTTAATTAACTGCCTAAATGACACTGATGGATGCAACCCTTTCTCACAATACATTATACCCTACACATTTAAAGTGTAGATGCTAGTTAGAATTAAAAATGCTTGATAGCCCGGTCAGTGCTGGGTAGAGTTAACACAATCTGTAGGTAACTTTTAAAGGGATGGTTCACCCAAAAATTAATATTATGTTATCATTTACTCACTCTCATGATGTTCCAAACCTTTTGACTTTTTCTTCTCAAAACACATTTTTTGTCTTTTTCTTTATAAGATATTCATCAATAAAAATATTTACAAAAATCTGTTATTTATGTGTGTTCTACAGAACAACCAAAAACAAGTGTAGAACAGTGTGAATAAATTATTTTGTAAAAGTAATGTAAGTGACAAAAAAAAGAGTGACTTTTCAGAAAGAGTGCTTTAAAAATCTGTTCTTTCTATACGTCAAAGAATTCTCACAAAATATTTCCATAAATATATTAAGAATTGTAACTGTTTTCAACCATGATAATGTTAAAGGTTTCTTGAGCACCAAATCAGCATATTATATTCATTTCTGAAATATCATTTGACACTGAATACTGGAGCCCTTTCATCACATGAATAAATTATATTTGAAAAATTATTAAAACACAGAACTGTTTTTAATAATATTTCGTAATATTAGTTTTTACTGTGTGTGTGTGTTTAATCGCTATGGTAAATAAACACTTTTTCACACACTTCAATGAATTAAAGGTTCATAAAACTATACAAATTCTGAATTTAATAAACAAGAATATCTTTGCTAATTATTTTAAGAAGCTATTAGCTTTTTCACAATGGCATACAAACATATATGCTAAATTATGCTATTAATCTCCAAATCTCAGATACCTGTGGATGGGTCCATTTGTGTTGGGTAGAATTTTCATGAAGACATAAATCAAAAATTGTGCAACTATTTTACATAAAATATCATCATCAACATATCTGCACAGAGACATTTCCTCCCAGCCACAATGCTTAGTTTTGAATTAATATACAAAACACAATCATCAAGTCACTATTTACTGCACTAAAAGATGCTTGGTTTCACAAGACAGATTTTACAAAAATAGAGCAAATAATAAACAGTTGACCTTTACTGTATTCGTATCTGCTTTTTAAGCACAGTTTTAAGACTGGGCAAAAAGCCTCCTCTGAATGCCTGTCTGATCTTCAGGCTACAAACTAGTGGCTTCCCTCTGAAGTATGTGGTGACCTAAATGTGGCATGATGAAGGATGATAGGTTGTTCGGGTGCCATTATTCGCATTGACGTAATTAATTGATGTCCCTTTAAGAGTGGATAAAAGTCATTGATGCGTTCCTGAGGGGCGTGTCATTGCTCTGAGCGACAGTTCACTTCCCGTGTCTCAGCTGAGTGCGATCCCGGATTAGTGCAGGTGAGTGAATGTTGAATACTGTTTGGTTATTTTGGCTGTTGTTGATTTTCGTATTGTTACTTTACTGCGAGTAGTTGTCTTTGCATCTTTTGCACATGTCGGCTGTTCCGTGTTGCTGTGATGAGAATCCTCTTTTCTCAAGGTACGCTTCTAATGGTTGCTGGGTGCTCACCGAGTGGATGGTGCAGGTCGCTAATTGTTTTATTCCAGTTAATATCAGGTGTGAGTGGCGATCGTTGCATAGGTAGGCTGACGATTTAACATTTGGATATCTCCAGGTTCCCGCAGCTCTTGTTTGGGGCGAACTTTACCACTGTCTCGTTCTGCGTGGAGTCACGTCCAGTTTCTGCATTTTGTTGGGTTATGGTCGTGTGACCGGGCCCGTATCTTGAGGTGTTTCTTTTTTTTTGTTTTGTGTACTTTGGTTAACATAGTTTTCATTAACCTGGTTTATTTCGGTTTGATTTAGGTTTTTGTATTTCTGTAAGTCATTTTGCTTTTTGTTTTTCTTTTGCATTTACTTTGAATTACTTTTATTTGTTGTGGTTTCCTAGTTCTGTTTTTGTCTAATTGGTTTGAAGAAAATTGTTGTATTAATGTGTGTTTGTTTCCTTTTTTTAGGAGCTACTGGCCATGAAGATCAGGGAGACTATTCCTCTTCCTTAGGTGGTGGTGGTTTTTCTTCACTGAGTGCTGTGGTTTGCTATGTGCACCTAAGCTCTTCTTTGATGTGTGAGTGTGCAGTGTATGGTACAAGACGAGTGGTGATCAAGTCTTCCCTGGATTCTAGGCCGTAGCTCCAGGACTAGTTATTTATATATTGGTTGTTGATGCTAACCTTTATTCTAATTAACATGCAGATTCTTGACTGTCTTCTCCCTTTTTGTACTGTTTTTATCAAGTTCTAATAAAAGGTTTTGTGATTTTTTAACTGTGCCTGTGCCTCTACGTGTTTGCCACTGGGCAGGAGTAAACTCATGCACAATATCACAAGTCAAAGCCTTGGGGTGAGTCCCCGAGTGGTGTAGTCTGGTATTAACCATTGGTATCCCGGAAATGGGAAAACAATTTAAAGGTTAAATTTACTGGGCCAGAGAGGTCTCGGCCACATAAAACACCAGGATCCATCACGTATATGTTGACAACTATTGTTCCGCACAAAGGCTAATTCTAACCGGTCACATGGGACAAGGCTACCGTACCAGCATTCAGGAATGTTCTAGATGAGTCAATGCCAAAGTGTTACCATTAGTCATGTATCTCTCCATCTGTGACTTTCTGTCTCTTTGCCTCGCATTTTTTCGCATGTTTTGCAGCAAAGTGTCTTGAGGCTCTTGCTATGGCGAGTTCTCTGGGTCTTCATTGTGTGAGCGATTCAGTGATTCAGTACTATTACCCAACCTGATCCAGACAAACCAGCGAAGCCAGAAGTGCTCTGAAAACTGTGAAAATCAGTGTCACTTTCATGTCTGTTTAATAATGGAGTAAACAGATGCTGTCATGCCAGCTGAGTGATCTGATACTTCTGATATCTGGAGAACCGTGCTGCAATGGTCACAAAATATTAGCAAAGGCATCTATTATTCATTACTAGCCAAAATATTACAGTAGTACACTCATGCTGCAAGAAGAAAACAGCTAAAAATAGAAGCAACAATCTTAAGATGCGGCTTGCTGCATCTGAGGGTATGACTCCTCAGTAAATCATTGTTGTTGTTCTCCACTGAGAGGTTCAAGAGAGGGATTCCCTAGCACAAAATGACACCACATTCTGACATATACACCACTTTCCCTGTCCCACAGATAAAAATAACAGATGAAACAAGAGAAACAAACAGAGAGACATTATATTATCCGAAAGTGACAATCTATTAATGTAGGGACTGATATCAAACACATGGGAGCTCACAACAGAACTGCGGCATGGATTTACTCCTGCTACTTACAGATTAGTTCCAGTTTACACAATATTTGTGGGAACCAGGCTTGGAAAATGTAATTTAATTCTACTTACTAATGTAAGTTTTATTGTATGCTACTACTACTATACAATTTGGAGGCACACATGCACACACTGATGCTGAACTTGTGTGATACACATACAAGACCAGACAAAAGTTTTTGAACAATTTTTATTTTTAGTGATGTTGCTAAACTAATTTCGGGAGGAGCGTGTTCCAATCGCAGCTGGTTCCACTTTCCAATCATTCTGTTAGCAAATCCAGACCAAACATATCCACACTCTCCTTCCCTTACGCATCTGCCAGACAAGCTGTCTAAATGCTGATTACTCTCCTGAGTAATAATCAAGAGGACCCATCTCCACTTCCAGCCCCAGCCAGCCTTCAGCCAGTCCACCTGAGTTCCCATGGGAGCCCGCGGCTCTCCGATCTCCTTCCACTCTTCATCCGCCAAAGCAAACCCACGTGAAAGATGCAGAACCAAGCCCAGTGTTGCCAACTTTCAATCACAAGTAGCAAAACCAGCTTGAAAACTTAATCTAATTTGCATATTCATTATGTCAGCACGGCTTATTATTTACTTCTGTGGTAACATAACGTATTTCATGCATTCATTTTTCAATATAATGTTTTCATTGATACATTTAGCCTAAAGGTTTCTTGTTAGAAAATGGAAAAAATATAAATAGCAACTGGAATGTAGCCCATTGTTACTAGGCCTACTAGAACTTGCTCTACCCTACAAGAGGTTAATCTGGAATAAAATCCTGATTTATAATCGAGTCGCTGTCTGATGAAATCAAATTCACATAAGATATGTGGCTATGCTGTGATTTTGGCTATTTGCATATAAATAGGGTTGTCCAAGAGGTCGCTTGATCTGTCACTGGTTGCTTTTGGAGATGTTGCCAGGTGGTCTGAGGGGTCTAAATGTAGCAACAACTTCATTAAATCGGCAACACCGACCAGGCTTCTGCCAACCTCAACCAGGTCAAATCCCCTCTCTCCTTCTGCACCCTCTTCTCTGTCCACAAAAAAACACAAAGTATTCATTGACTCCCGTCACTGCATTCTGATCCTAACCATATTCATATAATCCTCTGCAGAGGTCCCCCTCTCCCCAACCTCCACAGAGGTACCCCGGACAGCATTCCAAACATGCTTTACTGCTATTATGAGGAAGCGCAAACTTGTGAATTTGTTTTTAAATAAAAAATACAATTTATTTGATCCAAAATATTTGAGATATTTTTTACTAATTACTAGAACTACTTATTATTTGACTGTATTTTAAAATACAACTTCTTTGAAATAGAATGCTGATTTGCTGTTCAAGTAACAGTTATTATTATCATTATTATTATTATTAATATTTAAATCATTTTTTTGAAATCTTAGAAGAATAGAACATTTATCTGAAATAAAAACAGTTTTCAACATAATAATAATAATAATAATAATAAGACAAAATTGAGCACCAAATCAGAATATTACAATCCACTGTGGGACTGGAGTAATGATGCAAAAAATTCTGATTTAAAATCAATATTTAAATGGAAAACGGTTGTTTTAAATAGTAAACATATACATTTTAAAGTTTTGGTGTACTTTGGATCTGTATCATAAGCAGAAGACACTTTAAAAAACATTCCAAATCTTACTGTCCAAAACGCTTACACTTATATATATATACAGTATATAGTATATATGTAAGTATATACAGCTCTTGACCACATCACAGTTTCATATCACTTCACCAAATTATTTATTTTATTACAAAAGTAACCAAAACTCACGACGACACTGGCCAAAGAAATAAATAAAGTAATCATTTCCATGTTTTTGCCACAAAATTATGTTTTATTACGTATGAAAAGTAAATTCTCTATTTCTCATTCTGTCTCTCTCTCACAGACGCACACAATTTGCACACACAATACGCACTAATGTTATCAGCATTATTCTGATGACTTTATCCGTAACAACAACTTAAAAAACAACTTCTAATTCTAAAAAACAACTTCTAACAAGTGAGGTAACAACGGTGCAGTTCATTAAGAAAATGAACTTAAAGTTTATTAGTAACGTTAGAGACATTAGTCGAACACTATTGAGAGACGCATAGATTCACAGAGGTAATTCTCAAGCTCGCTCACTCTCTCATTCTCTTCACACACACACTCATAACTTAGTTATTAACTGCATTAGTCTGCTCAATGGCTCTCTCTCTCTCTCTCTCTCTATATATATATATATACACACACATATAATATCAATGACTTCAACTGTACTAGTGCACTCAAGACACAAGTAATTTTTCATGTTGTGCTAGTTATTTTGGTAATTCAAATACAGAACAAATGACTCCAATGGACTGGCTCTTGTTAGTGAATCAAAAGCATGCAGTGTAAATAGTGCAGCCTGATTCATGAATGACAATAATGAGTCAGTTCCTTTTAGTGCATACAGCTTTTTAACAGGAGACCTAAATCAGTTACTCACTGTTCATTTACCAACATGAAGTTAAAGATATGGATTATGTATTTTGTCAATAGTACTTCATAAATATTAATGAAAACTATGACATTGACTTATTTCTGAAAGGGATAGTTTACTCTAAAGCAAAAATGCTTTTATTTACTCATCTTCAAGTCATTACCAACCTCTTTGACTTTCTTTCTTCTTTTTTTTATTTTTTATTAAATCAGTCCAAATAACATTTATTCTCATTGTATGACAAATATATATATATATATATATATATATATTATTTTTTTTTTTTTTAATTACAAATTATTAATGGAACTATCAGGGATACCAAATGGTTAAAAAAGGAATTGTAACTGGAACTGGAATTGTAAAAAAAATAATAATAATAATGTACATCCATTGCTCAGAAATTACATCTGGCAGCTCAAGGTTCAGGTCAGTCATAGAGCCAGTTACCCTTTCAGTCGAATCACTTCGACGTTACATATGGGATCTCGCATGAGAGACCAATCGTCTTCTAATCTTTTGGAAAAGGCCAATGAATATTAGAATATTAGAGGTGCGTGTCGGGTTAATCCCCCGAGACCGCTCTCGGTACCCTCTTGGGACTTTGTCGTTGCTCTAACCGGCCTGCGGCAAGCTCCATTTGAGCCCTTAGCATCAGTCGAGATAAAATACCTGTCACTGAAGACAGCACTCCTGATT
>JAUYWG010000039.1:13140532-13151584 GCA_034779775.1 Enteromius afrohamiltoni | reverse complement strand
AGACCATATATGGGCACACAGGAAGGGAGACAGGAAGACATAAACTGAAACTAACACAATGAAAACAAAACTAAACTCAGAACACGAAAACACAGACTTTAAACAGAACTAAACAGACATGAAACATGACACATATTGACAGTGTAAGGTCCTGTTTAATATGTATGTATGCCTAAATATAGATGTCAGAATAATAGAACTGAACAGAATTGAATTGTAAAATTACAGTAGCATCTGGTAAACATAATAATACAACGTCAAATACGTATATTGTACAGTTAAGTTCAAAAGTAATTTTTCCTAATTTGTGCTATAATATACTTGCATTATATTATACTCTGAGTTAGACGAGGTTAACAACTGATGTACTTACGTTGGAAAAATTTTTAATTTAGTTGTTAATTTAGCCTTTGTCAAGACCTCAGCAATTTACTTCTTTAATCTTATACACAAAAATAAGCATGAGCATTTCAGCACCACAGACAGCGACATTTGTATACATTTGCCTGCATACACTTATTGTCAAAAGATTGAAATAGTTACTTACCAAAGGTCAATTATTTGATAAATAAATTCAACAAAATATGTAATAGTTCAAAATATTATTACATTTTTTAAGAACATTTTAAATTAATTATTTAATTAAAATGAATGGCATTTTAATTCATTTTTATACATTTTAAAATGTAATTTATTCCTGTGTCGCAAAGCAGCCATGCTGATTTGATGCACAAGAAACATTTGTTCTTATTATCAATACTAAAAACTGTTTAAAAATCACATTTTTATAGAAAATGAAACACACTAGCACGAAAATGTTTGGGGTAAGATAAAAAAAATAGACAAGGAAGAATTAACTTGTTAAAAAGTGACAGTCAAAGACATATAATGCTATAAAATAATATTTTTTAAATAAATACTTTTCTTTTTAACTTTCTAGTAATAAATAGTAAGAACCATTATTACCAAAAGATCACTAATAATTGATAATGACTGAGCACTATTATTAACAACAGCATTAAATTGATTAAATAAAAAATAAGCATAATAAAATGATTACTGAAGGATTGATGAAACAGAAGAATAGTAATGGCCAGTAAAAAGTTAAAGGAATAAATTCGATTTTAAAATACATTTAAATAGAAAACTGTTTAAGTGTAATAATGTTTCCAAAACTTGTGTTTTTTCCTGTATTTCTTATTAAATAAATATGAGACTTCTTTATAAACATAAAAATAAATAATTCAAAACATTTGACCAGTAGTGTATAATCCATGTCCCTTCTCACATTCAACTTTGATGCATACATGAATGCATACTAAGATTTTTTTTTTCATTCTCGCCATAGTGCGCAAACACGCACTCAGTCACATCACTTCAAAGATAATCTCAAGAGAGGTGAACTATCCCATATAGCCCGCATAAGCAGACACAGGCAGAGTGTGTGCGTCGACGTGCTGGGATATGCCTCTGCCTGTAATGCAGGTAATTTCAAAATTGCTCTCTATTCCTGTCACTCCCTGGATGCTTAACTGTCTCGCAGAATAATAATCACACTGACTGCTGTAATCCCTACTGTGCACAGAGGTTTCCCTGATATCCCCACTGTGCTGGGCTGCGTTGAGCTTTGCTGAGCTGAAGCAACCCCCGGCACACACACACACACTTGTCATCCTGCCCAGATTACTGCTATTAACAATACGGGTCAAGTAATCCTAATTTGTCCCTCTAAAGAAAGCTAATCCATTGTACAGAAATAACTAATCTGTAAAGAGCAAACACCATTCTTAGGCAGGAAAATCCTGTTAGCGTCTGCTTGATTACTTTACCATTAGACTTCCCGTGCAAAAGTGCTCTAAGTTCAGTCACATGGCTAACCTCATCAACCAGGCTAATGTCTGCAGCCCTGTTGATTTCAGCTACAAATTGAGTTAATATTTCATGCTGACAGGGTCAATTTTACTCCACGGGAGAACTAACGCTAAATGTGGCTATAGTGAATAATTCACATACCTGATAATACTGATCGTGGCTGCGTTTAATTATTAATGATCTTAATATTGCAAAATTCACTGATCAATGCATCTCTACAGTGAGTGGGAGAAGGGAGTGAAAGGAAAGATGTGGGCAGAACAGTTGGGCTAAGTGGCACTGTATTAAAGACAGCTCCAATCAGAGCAGCGCACATCTTACATGACAACAATTACTGGATGATGCAACAACACGTTTGGAGTTTTAGTTCTTATACAGATAGAACTTAATCAAAAGTAATACAAGCTAAAAGCTCCTTAACCTGGAAAATCAGCTAGATTTCAGAAATAACTATTAGGGAAGTTTGTTTCCGCCATGGGATTGAAAAAAAAAAGATAACTGCTACTTCATCTCTTACGATTCAGACTTTTTTGTGAGATATAGCTAAACTTAGTATTGTTAGGAAATCAGAAATATATCTACATGTATGTCTTGCAATTCTTACTTTTCTCTGAATACTTAATTATTAAAAGTAGGTTTTATTATTCTTGTTTTTTAAATCTGTGGCAGAAATGGTCTTCCATAGTATATTAATTAATTTTTCAAGCTATAAGATGTGATTTCCTGTGAATGCATGGATTATGTGACTTTCACTGATCTGAGATCCAATGGACGTGTTTGAGGGTAATCTAGGATTAGAGCACCTTGTTCAAACTCTCACCTTTAAAGGTAAGACCACAACTGAACAGGCATCAAGTCAGTTGACACAATGGCAGAGCAAATCAAAGCCAGTGTATCAGATTAGGCCTTCATAAATAATACAATATAAAAAAACAACCATGTCAGAAACTGAAAATAAAGTGCAAATGTGTCAGTTTTGACATACGGTATCATGCTACCCAAATGACAACAGATACTGAACAATTTCATTACTTCTAAGTCACTGTATAAACACAGGTTCAGGTGACTAATGATCAGTATTCCCTTGTGGGACTCATCTGACAGCATCATTCACTCATTGCCCAGGTGAGAGTGCTAACCCATGCATATTCATGACTGTGAAATGGACACCATCACCATGGAGACAACCTGTTCTCCTATGATGATGTGGATGTGGACCACTGAGGACTTTGCAATGTTTCTCACAGGTATAATCAAATCAGTTCTACAGTCAAAGTAAAGTCAAATATAAAATAAAAAAGGTAAGATGTTCAGCATAGACTTCATATTGTGTCAACTAATGCTACAAATAAAACTTGTATCAATGTTGTACATGAAACAACACTTTCTATCAATGAAGCGTAAACACTTAAATACTTTTAGTAGTCGCAATCTTTGACTGGCAAAAAATACACTGATATAGCTCCAAAACAAGTAGGATATTTGCTGATCTGCTCTACGAAAGCATTAACATGATGAGAAATGCCACATCCTCCACATTGTAGTACTGAAAGGATTTTAATATTAAAAACACTTCCCTTACTAGGCATTGGCACTAAAACAGATTGAGCAAAGCTCACAGGCAGATGAAACTAAGCTATGAGATTTCAGCACCATGGACAGCGACAATAAAAGCCCCTTCTGGTACACAGAATGACATGACATGTCCAAAGGTCTGCTACTTATCAATAGCCCCAATAAATAATTAAAGATATAAACAGACATACCATGTTGACCTCAGACACCATGTCTATGCTTGCCACATCGATGCTCATGCCAACTGCGACTGGTGCACCTTAAATGAAAAGAAAAACTTAATTCTCAAGTTCACTGAAAGCATTTATCTATTTTATATCAATGTTAAAAACAATCTTGACATACTTATGCAACCTTAAAAGTAAGAAATAATGACGTGACCAACATCATACCTCCAAAGTCTGGTCGAAGACGAATGTCATAGCCTTTCAAAAGCTTGTCCACTGTCTCTTTGACAAAAGACATGTTTCCTGGTTCATTGGCGCTGAAAAAAATACAAATAAAGAAGGTTATTTCCATCATATCAGAGCCCAGGAGGTCTATGCTCTCGCGCCATGGTCTCCACCAGCTCCTCTTACCTTTGAGCACAGCACATCACTGCCACAATTACCGGTAATGAAAGAACACCAAACAGCCTTCGTTTCTGTATTCCAAACATTCCTTATACTCTTTCAGGCAAGGAATCGAGCGACAAAACGGACGTTGTAAGGTTTCCTTGCGTAGGTAACAGGTTACGTTATTCCATCAGTGGGTCTTCGCTAAAGAACTCCAATTACTGTCAAACGCGCGTAAACAAATCGCTGCGAACCGGGTTTTCGCTCTCTTGAGGAGACTGCGTTATTTGGTTAGGTGCTCGGTAAATACACTGCATTTTGCCCAAGACACTACCGGGGCTTGCAGTAGGGGAGTCGGTGTTTGGGGCTCAGCCAGATCTCCATCCTTCGGTTTTGAC
The DNA here is from genome assembly GCA_034779775.1 of Enteromius afrohamiltoni. NCBI lineage: Eukaryota > Metazoa > Chordata > Actinopteri > Cypriniformes > Cyprinidae > Enteromius > Enteromius afrohamiltoni. The sequence continues at coordinate 13,147,185 of JAUYWG010000039.1, read as the reverse complement.
GCCCGTGGCTGTGCTGTCCCGAATCTACACCCTCTGCTGAAGTCTCAGTCTTACGCCTCGTTTTATGCTTCAGCTACAAGCAAAAGATGATCTTTCGAGACAGTCGACTTATTTTTTCACATATACCCAACAAAAGGCGCCTGCTGTTAGATGTTCGCAGAAGAAAAACGTGCGAGTTGGAAACTGAAAAACTGAAACTGAAAGTTCGGCTATTGATTCGACAGCTGATGACCGAGACGACCGGAGTGTGATGAAATTGCTATGTGAGCACGAGGACTTCACTATAAGTAAAGTAGTCACGTGACATTCCACAAGCTTCGGCGCGAACGGCGTTTTGTTGGTGTGTGTGGCGCCAAATTTATGGAAAGAATTATTTACATGTTAGTTCAAACGAAAACTTAACTATAGATCGGTTTCATTATATAGTAAATAAAAAAGCGCGTATATCCTACTTGAGTAAAAGTCAAGAGAAAAGAGAACGATTGGGAGGGGTTTTCCCCTCTGTTCTCTACATAACTCTTCGTTCATGTAACGTAGAGCAATAAAACGGTAGACGATTTAGACGTTTTATTTATAAACAGCTCCTGTATTTTGCCATTGTTGCTGGTGGACATTTTAAATCATTGTCGGGAGAAAGCATCCTACAAAAAATCCGCACGACGATCATTTGCTGTTCAGGTAGACATCATTGGTGGCTTCTTACTGTGACTTGAACACAGGAAGTTAGAACCACAGGTTATAGGAGGGATCATGAATACTGATTCGTTTCAAATTTGTAAGAACTAGTGCAACTTTCTTATAAATGTACGCCAAAAACTTGTTTTAGTTTAATGTGCATTTAGGGTGTGTGATGGTCAACCAATCAATTAATGTTAAATTGCTACTCATGTCTCCATTTAATTGTTATGGACACTAGTAATCTCTCCTCTCTAGAAGACGATCATTTCAACTGCACATATCTGCTACAACAAGGTATCAAATAGCAGTGCTTTTTTTATTTTAATAGAACATTACATGTATTAGGACATCTAATAGCACGGTACCTCTGCATGCGCGCACATGCATACTAATAGTGATAAACAGAACATCTTGTGACAGAGTGGAAGAGGAATAATTCTGCTTTATTGACACCTTCTGTGATACAATCAATCTGATATATTACTTGTTCTCACTACCACTCCCCATCAATGGATATTAAGGCTCCTCCATTTAGCCTCTAGACAATTTTATTATACATAATCAGATTTTCAGTGAGGCTTGACAGTCTGCTGGAGATTAAGCACAAGTGTAATGGCTTCTACCAGGCTTTAAAAACTCATTAAACTAATCCTGTTAATTTGACCTGTGTTCAAAAAACAGGTCTGCATTGTTCTGACTGAATGGAAAGGCTGTTTACGAGAGCTGTTGGTGGATTCGACACGGTCAGTGGTTGAAGTTAGTGGCCTTCTTAAATCCCTCATGCTGCATTAAGACTGTAGTGTGCGGACTGATGCCGCCCTAATGCTTTTAGAAGCAGACGCCGGATGCAGAGGGATGTGGCTGTGCTTCCTGGTACTGTTTCAGAAGCTTTATTCCAGAGAAGTAAGGGCTGAGACTTCACTAAAATGTTATTGGATGCTTGTTCTTCTTGTGTCCTCAGGTACATTTTATTAATATAGCAATATTTAGTTTCTGGTTCGGTGACTGAAAAAGTGTTAGGACTACATTAGTCTATTATGATAGATATATCCAAACCCTCCTCATTTTTTATTCATAGCAAATCTTGTTTAATCTATTTTAGGACAGTTGGTCCTGAATCCTGTGTTTACCATTCACTGAATGCCTTTTAAATTCCTTATATCAGCTTTTGAGTTTGAACTGAATTTGAGTTGAGGTACCATATACAATGCAGAATTGCCATTTGAATTTAAAAAGGAAAAAGGAAAGACTTTTTTAAAGTCACGCCATCAATATTTATGGGGCTTTAAGCAATAGAATTTATTTTTATAAATTAAAATAACTTTTATTTAGTTTATGTTTAGAAATGAGACCAATAGAAAGTCTATATTTCATTAATATATTCAATCTTATTTATTAAGTTAACGTTTTTATTTATTTATTTATTTTTTGGGACATGCAAATATACACTATGTTGAATTGTGTTGTGTTGAACCTGTGTTTATAATTTTTTTTTCCCTCATCATTCCATTTCAAATTTCTGTTATAATTTCTTTAGGTCAATCGAGTTATTTATTATTCAGTTGAATTTTGTAAACACCTCTTCCTGTTCAGAACTAAAAGTCATAGAATCATGTCACGCGTACAAGTGTTTTTTCACCTTTTAACCTTTTAAAGTATTTAATGTTAAAAAAAAAAGTTTCTGGGAATTTCTTTGTAGCCGTACATATAGGAAATGATTTCTGAGCTTCTTGCAGCATAAACGTTTATGAAGTGCAGCTACTATAAGGAGAGAGATGGAAAGCGAGGGTAGCTCTGAACAGCACTTACCCACACACACCCACATCCTATCATCCAAACAAAGCACTCCACTCACACATCATCTGCAAATGCAAAGGTTCCTCGGTGTGTGGGCTGAGCAAATGGCACCAAGTCACGGTCACACACCAAGCCAAATGCTGTTAAAGCCTTTAAAGTAACACTAGTCAAACAAGCTGTGGGAGGACTGGAGCCTTTTACTATGATCCCTGTCTTTGCCTCTAAAATGACCGGTGTCCTCTGACCTCTGTAATTGTAAGGCCGTGTCCGCAAGTTCACAAGGCTTATTTTTGCCCACTGGACTATCAAAGCAGTTTTCTGGTCTACTGTAGGGTTGATGTAGTATCACAAGAAAGGGGGGAATGAAAACATGGTCGCACTAGCTTCCATTGAAAGGGCTTTTCCTTCCATTTGTGTCAAATTGCAGATGCAGAAGACCTCTCTCCTCCACACGCCCCCACCACCCCCTCCAGATTAAATGGACACATGGATAAATAGATCCTCTGGATGGAGTGAATATTGCACTGTGCTGAATGAATAATGTATGTATGTGGCGGGGCTGATTTGTTTTAGATTGAGACAGAACTCTGCAAATTCACTCATAATACCTATTGAAGGATTCCTGTGATACTATGGAAGAGATGCATAGTTGCCGTTAAAGGAATAGTTCACCTAAAAATGACAATTAGCTGAAAATCTCTAGTCACCCACAGGCCATTTAATATGTAGATGTTTTTGTTTCTTCATCCCATCAGACATAGAGAAATGTAGCAATTATCTCACTTGCTCACCAGAGATCCTCTGTGATGAATGGATGCCATCAGAATGAGAGTTCATACAGCTAATAAAAACATCACAATATCCACAATAACACTTCCGTTCGTCCATGCCCTCTAATTCTCTTACATCAAAATTTATAATCAGATTTATTTGGGACTGTTTAGGACTGTTTTTTGAATTGTTAGTTGTGTTAGGTCTGTGCATACAGTATATCTCCACTGATACAGATACGACTTTTTTTTTCCAATGGAGAAATCAATAATATGGATAGAGGAATCATATTTTAGCTGGAAACAATGTTTTGAAGTTAAAAACATGCAGCTTTTTACTTTACATGTTAATCGGAATGGAATGGAGTCATGTTTTAAGTTATTGTTATGTTTATATCAGCTGTTTGGAATGTGATTCTGGCGGCACCCATTCACTGCAAAGATCCATTGGTGAGATGTAAGGCTAATTTTTCCAAATCCATTCTTATGAAAAAGCTCACATACATCTTGGATGGCCTGATGGTGGGTAAATTCTCAGTTAATTATCATTTTTAGGTACAAAATTCCAGCATGCATAAAATAAAAAGTGTAACATACGAATATTAAATGTATTTTTTTTTTTTACAATTAAAAATGAGCACCTTACCTTGTGTCATAGATTGCAAACAGCTTTTTATTCCCATCCACTGCATTCCTGCAAAACAGAAGGATGTATTGTTACGATTACCATCATTAAATGCCCTGTGACTAATTTTAGAATGAAAACATCCTGTAAAAAATTGTGATGTTTCCAAAAGCATTTCCAAATAGATTACTTTTAACAAATGTTGAGTTGCAATTGTGTCGTTCTGTTAATCTTTGTTATTAAAGATCTGTTTATAATGAGCTCATACAGTACACACACTCACACAGAACTAGATCAGGATGATCAGATGCTCGCAGGACACAGGTGTACTGTAGAAGTAACAGCTGCTCTCGTATGAAAATCTCTGGAGCCAATCAGAGTCAGTCAGCAGTCAATCAGCAGTCAGACAAAAGCACTTCAAAAAACAATCAATCCCCAAAACAAATGGCTACAATTTCATACACAACAAAACTGTCCGTACAATCTTCATGAATCTAGAAAAATCCTAACGGATACATGTTTCCCCCCCTCAATAGCACTGTGACCATTAAAGCCAACCCAAAGCAGATGTTTAATTTACTCGCTTGAAACAAAGACTTGGGCAAATCTTGGTTCTCTTGCTGTAAATCAAACCCTAACGTCTTCAACATGCCTTATGGATACCCATTTTACTGGGATTCTTTAATACATATGCTTGTTTAAAGTTATTAAGGTTTTGCATAATCACTAGAACAGTCCTGTTCCACATTTTTCTAGTGAGATGTACGACATTTAAGACATTTCCCAGATGTCCCGTCAGCCCAAATCAACAATAGGGTGTCTTTCATAAAAGAAACTAGTTCAATGAGTTCTTCTCACTTATGCACAACATAAAACTAGAGCAGGTCTTTTTAAGGTTTTCATTTATCGACTGAAGCAATGCAGTGATAGTCAGCATCAGAAAAAAAAAATGGGATTAGAGTTCCCTCTGATGGCTGTCCTCATTACTACGTGCCTTTTATAAAACAATAATCAACTCTACTCCAGCAAATCATTTTTTGAGTCTAGTCCAATCATATCAATAAAACGCATCTTTGACTGATTGATTACTTAGAGCTAGGCTTCACACATGCTTTAATTTATCCTCAGGACAACCCGTTTTAATTGAGTAGGGTAAAACTGATACTTTTAAACCATAAATATCACCAGTGGATATATGATAGTCCGCGTGTAGAGCAAGCCAGTCTTCATTAAACAGTCTGGCGCAGGGGGGCTGCCTAGGGGTAAACGCTCGCGCGCAAAATGCCTAGTAAGCAGAATTGTTGGGAAATCCGCTCATTTTCTACCGTCCGCGCTCGTAACGCGCGCCGGGGAAATCGCGCTTTTCTCTGAATAAGCTCAAACAAGATAAGTTTCAAACCCCAGCGGCCGCTCAAATTTCCCTCGGGGGGTAATTATGCAGCGCGCGCAGAGGTGACGTCCTATTACTTTGGTCCCAAACACGAACGAATGCCACTAGAGTGACAGTCGGGCTATAGAGTGGGGAGAGCAACGGACGTCCAAACCGGCGACCCGGTAAGCGGAGAACCCTGTTAAACTCTGTAACGCTTAAACAGATAAGCGTTGAGATGTCGTACACTAGGCTACCTCAGAGGGAAGAAGGGGGGGAAAAGTAATGGTCTGTTAAAGGGGATGTGTTGAGGGGGAGAGAGAAAACAGACTGTTTTAAGGGCTGTTGTGCTGTCTGGTTATTGTCGTTCAATTGGATTTAGGAGTGATGAAGAGGTCTTTGGGATGCGGGGGAAAGGAAGGGATGCTCTGCAGCGGTTCTTCAGTCACTGAGTCGTAAGAGAGGACGGAACAATGAGCCTGTATGGTTAAGACTGGATATATCTGAAGAACAACGCATCACACTACTGCTGCAAGCTGAACGTTGCGGGATTTTGCTCACTGCTTCAGAAGGAATTCATTGCAGTTGTTCAACGTGGATCCACTGCACCATTCAGGTATTTAAGGTAAGATGCGAGGCTTTTACTTTACACCGTCTCTGCTCAGCTCTGCTTTGTAGGACTCGCTATAAATGTTCGACAAGTTTATACGCCAGAGGCTGTTAAAACTATGAATTACAGCTGCTGCAAACTCAGAGCTCCGATAGCTTTTACAAACGATCGCGCTGAGGGACATATTGTAAACTGGCATTCAGGGGACGTGGACAAAAACAGAAAAAGGATTCATGGCATGGCGTTAAAATAAATAAATAATTATTTTGATTAGCAAATAATTAAATAACGTAATTAAAATAAAATCAAGCCTGGATTGTAGTTGCATCAAAATGAATAATGATTCAAAAAGTATTTGTTTAACACTTTTGCTTAATTGCTTTTAAATTCTGTTTTTTTTTTTTAGTTTACTGGTCGTCCTGTTTTATGCTTTTTGTATGCACCCCAAAACTTTGTCTTTCCCTCTTAATTGTGTTTTTAATTAAAGCATGTATATTTTAGTTTCCTGGAGAGTGGTCAGATTATCATAGTGCTGGATTGAACTCCCCATGCTGGACTTTTGCAGGCATGGGATATGGACCACATTGCAGCGCTAAAATGAGAAGTCTGTGGGTCGGTGTTTTGTTCATGACTTTCACCTGCCATTTGAGGTAGATTGCATGTTTAATGTAACTTCTTTTTGATTATTATTTTAGTTTATTGAAGGCATCAGTTAATGTTAAATATCATATATGTAATTAATTCCTGCTGATTCCAATTTCCAGACCATTTCCGCTATCATTGTGGTCAAATGAGAATGGGAGT
>JAUYWG010000039.1:13104068-13131991 GCA_034779775.1 Enteromius afrohamiltoni | reverse complement strand
TTTGCAGTAATATCAAAAGGTAAAACTTAAAACTATGTTATTGAATCTAATTGTAATTGTCATGTAGGTGCAATCCTCCAGGTATTAAAAGAACATGGCAGCAGCAGAAAATGAAATTTAAAAATATAATTAAATCAGGTAAGGTTTGAGCATGTCATGTTTTTACTTACTTCGCATTCCAGATACAGTAAGCTTCCATTTGCAAAGAAATGTAAGAGCACAGCTACGATTGGCGATGTTAGTGATGTAAGAACGGATTAGACAAAATCATAAATGTAACGTTATGGGGTGTAACAGTGGTTGCCCAAAACAATTATTTTACATGTTATTTAAAAAAAAGCAAAAAAAAAAAACAACTCCAATGGACATGGGAAGCAAACCAGGGTCATCCCATGTGCTGACGCTGTATCCAAACCGCTAGACCAGATTTCAATGTATATATCAGCTCTCAAACTTTACTTGACTTAAAAATGGAAACCCAAAAAAAAACCAAAAAAAAAACAATTGGTTACTAATGTTCGGGCGCAGACAAGTATCTACTTGTCACAAATTTTTGACAATTATTCCGGATAGCTCAACCACACAATACCACCGTTACAAGGGCAAAGATAAAAAGATCCAATCTGGGTCTAAAATCCTTGCCTGACATACATGTAATTCTCTTCGAATTAATACAGCCTCTTCATCTATGTGATCCTCCAAAAAAGGACAAGCCAGTCTCGTAACTTTCTTCTCTGTTTGTGTCCGAAATGTGGGCATTGAATGACTAAGGTTACGGCGAGAAATACGGGCCCCTGGTCCCTTTGCAGAAAAAAAGTTATATTTTTATTTCGTCTGACCATATGACATTCTCCCAATCATCTTCTGGATCATCCAAATGCTCTCTAGCAAACTTCAGATGGGCCTGGACATGTACTGGCTTAAGCAGGGGGACAAGTCTGGCATTGCAGGATTTGAGTCCCTGGTGGCGCAGGGAGTTACTGATGGTAGCCTTTGTCTAAGAGCATCTAAGAGCATTCAACACACTAGCTCAGTCTTCCTATTAAAATACACAAGCTATTCAAGCCTATAGCTACATTAAGAGGATTCTCAATAAGACATTGAACACCGATTGCATTAGTTACAATCAGTTACTCACTGTTCCAGTAATGTTTGTCTTTAAGCTGATGATGATGTTTATACTAAAAATTGATCTTTAAAACATACTCAGATGTGCTGAGTCTGGCACTGCAGGATTTGAGTGCCTGGCGGTGCAGTGTGTTACTGATGGTAGCCTTTGTTACTTTGGTGCCAGCTCTCTGCAGGTCATTCACTAGGTCCCCCCGTGTGGATTTTTGCTCACAGTTCTTGTGATCCTTTTGACCCCACGGGGGAGATCTTGCATGGAGCCCCGGATCAAGGGAGATTATCAGTGGTCTTGTATGTCTTTCATTTTCTAATAATTGCTCCAACAGTTGATTTCTTCACACCAAGCTGCTTACCTATTGCAGATTCAGTCTTCCCAGCCTGGTGAAGGTCTACAATTTTGTTTCTGGTGTCCTTTGACAGCTCTTTGGTCTTGACCATAGTGGAGTTTAGAGTGTGACTGTTTGAGGTTGTGGACAGGTGTCTTTCATACTGATAACGAGTTCAAACAGATGCCGTTAATACAGGTCACGAGGGGAGGACAGAGGAGCCTCTTAAACAAGAAGTTACAGGTCTGTGAGAGTCAGAAATCTTGCTTGTTTGTAGATGAACAAATACTTAATTTACTAAGGAATTTACCAAGTAATTCATAAAAAATTAGATTTTCTGGATTTTTTTCATTTTGTCTTTCATAGTTGAGGTATACATATGATCAAAATGACAGGCCTCTCTCATCTTTTTAAGTGGGAGAACTTTTGGTGAACAATTAATGGCTGACTAAATACTTTTTTGCCCCACTGTATATGTGTGTGTATACATATATAAATGCACACACACTGAGTCTAACACAGCATGTATTCACTTATGAAACGTTAGCAGAGCAGAGAATGGCATATTAGCAACATTGGGTATATTTTATTGGAAATTTCCTCTGCAGGAGATAATAGGAAATTCATCTTTCTTATATTATTCACCAAGCACCTCTTTGACTTTATTTCTCTCTGCATTTGCTCTCAATACATTTTTGTGTACTTTTTACCAAAATATTCAGTCAATTTATGCTAACTTGGCCTACTTTAGTCAGCTTGATGGACTGGTGTTTAAGGTATATCTGAACACACACTGAGTCCAGTTTAGTCTCATTATCACATGGCATCCTGTCCAAGAGCAGGATTAAGATTATCACCTGGTGCTAGCAGAAAGAAGGGTGACTTGAGGACTGGATTAGTAGGAAGGTGTCCTGCCATCTCTCCCATGCTCACGTACGCACTACCCACACACAAAAGAAAGGCTTTTTGGTGCTCAGAAGCCAGGGATGACCTGAGATGGGCTCAGCTTTCTTTGATGTTCAGCGCATTACAGGATAGGGCTGTACACAGAAAGCCTTTGGGTTGGGATACAGCAGAAACCATGAGAGACACCGCTTAGGAGGGGCGTCACTGATGTTTCATGATTGTGCAAATTGAAATATTTGATTGTATTTTTGTAGCTGCATAGTAAAATCCCTCCTGACCGGAAGTTCATTCAGTAGTTGCATAAAACCACGCATTTGTGCTTACGCTCTCTATGGGTATGTCAAGATTTAATAAAAATAGGTCAGCATGAGGTGATTTTTAATCTAATCTGGCCCGTGACCTAAAACAAGTCTGATGCAGTGCTTTTGGGAATCTCATAGGTTTCCCAATGTGATTGGATGGATTGTTAAATTAGAACATCAATGTAGTTAGAAGTACAGAATAAAATTTAATCACTCTAAAAGTAAAATTGTACTAGCCTGCCTGGTCTGACCTGAATCCAAACTGATTACAATCCTTGAAACTAATATTAAACCAGTCACGCTGCATCAATTTAAGATACTCCACTGTTTAAATAAAATGTTGTGATCTAAAAACTCTTTTCTTCTGGTATACTGAAAATATTAGGCTTAATTCCCCCCCACCGGCTCTTGGTTTGTTTTGTCTACTTTATAAAAAATAGCATAACCAACAACATTTTATTTAAATTTCATTTAAATAAATTGATTTCAGTTTTTTTTCATTGATCTGATCATACTGTATATTATCTCTTTTATTATAGTAGCAAGAACTACTGAACCCAACATGGATATTTAATGAAGATTGAACATGATTTTCACAAATGAACAGTATGGTGTTACTGTAATAAACATGAACTATCCTGCACAGAAATGATTGGATTCTATTATTTAGCTATTTTGTTTAATTAGTTATTTCTAAGCATTTCTTGGATTTTTTAATTTTACATTCTACTGAAGATTTAAAACACCCTGTGAGCTATCTCAAATGTCTCAAATGGTATTAATTATCCATTGTCAGGTGGTAATTGAAAATTTTGCCTTCATTAGGACTCCACATACTTACAAACTTAGAGTTCTCAGACTTCTTTAAAGCCATTTCTTCTATGCAAGTTACTCTACATACAGGCGGCAGAGAATTAGTGATTTAACTTGTAAATCGCACAACAAATGTGTTTACTTGAAGTATTGTGCTCTGTTATGTAAAGGGTTATATAAATTCTGTCTGCACTTAGCAGCTTTTGTTTGGCTGGTTGGATAACAGTGACAGACGCCTGGTTTTAATCGTCATCTCAACCAAAATGCCTTAGAATGGCAATGCGTTCATGTAAACGACAAAAGTTGTGAAGCTGTGTGAGTTAATGTTAATGCAGAGGCTTTTGTTAAGGAATATTGTGCTCTTCAAAGAGACAATCTTTCTCGTAGTTAATCTCAACAGACACAATGTACATCTTGGGCTAAGTACACTGAGGTACAAAAACATTAATTTCACAATTAATGTTAAGTCAGCTGGTCATTATCACAGAATAGTCCCTGATGTGAAGCTTAGGGTCTCGTATCGCCCTGTAAGGGTTTATTTTGCTGTAAAGATAGGCTGACTGTACAGTACATTATCCCACTTATTGCATGGCTGGACATGAAATATTGATTTTGAGTTGAAATGATTTCATTATGTGAGAAGAGAGAGACTGTGGAGTGTCTAGGAGCACTGAACTCTCTATATATAATATAACTCTCTATATGTCTGACTGTACATTAACCTAGTTATTACATGGTTTGACAAATTAATAAATAGAGATGAAATATTAGTTATTGTCTACATTATTACATTAGATGCAGAGACTGTTGAGTGAAGAGCTCTGTAAATTAGTTAACGGTCATTTATACAGCCATTATTCAGCAAGTCGCTATTTTCTTTCACTCCATATTCTTTAGTCTGTATGTCTTTTTTTATATCTACTTTCTGCCATGTACATTAAGGTTTATGTGATTTTGTTAGTACCAGTATAGTGTAAATTTAGCACTTCCTGTATTGCGGTACAGCCTTCAGGTTCTCGTGCCAGCAGATTCACCTCAAAAGATTATTTAGAGCAAAGATTACTGTGGGATGATTCAACCTTGTAAAGGTCCCCAATGGTGAATCATATTTTTGTTCCGATTAATCCAATATATCTCTTCCCGTTGAGTTTTGAGAGAGAAATAAGATAAGTCACAGGTCAGCAATAGAGGATATATCGTATGAGTTAGGTCTACAAAACAATGTGTGAGATGCAGGTATAGCCCTGTTTAAAGAAGATTTTAAACAAAAATGCATACTCATTCAGAATATGTCTAAACATACGCACATAAAAACAGCATTTTAACAACCAAGTCCTGCAGATTTAGGAATACTGTCTGCGTTTGCTTCTTAACCTGATAAAATAATGGCTAAAGATGTCACTAGCCTGGTGTGTATAGAGTATTAGGGTCACTTTAGGGCAGCCAAGCCTCTCAGTGTAAAGAAAGACATGCTTTATAGGGACAGGTTGAAAGGTGTGGGTGCTTGTAGAAAGGTTTTTATTTATTTGCTGCATTTTTTTATATTTTCTGAATATATTTAATATTTTATATTAACAACAAAAGACAATCATTATTATAACTAAACTATAGGTAATTTATTTGTGTAAATTTTGTCTCATTTTGGGAATTAGTTGTTTAAATGCTATTTAGGGCTTTAACTTCCCACTGTCATTGCTTTGAAATGCTAAAAGGCATTTAATATTGCATTGAAAGCAAGAGTGGATTGAAAAGAGTGTAAAATAAAAACTCTGAAATTAAATGATTGATTTAGACCTGGAATAAAATGAGCTGTAAAACAATCTTAACCACAAATAAGGACATCTCATCAAGTGAGGGCCACTTTGAGGCTTTTTTGAGGGTTTTTGATGTTTCACTCTATTTGTGAGAACAATTCCTATTTCTCTCAAGTATAGCCAAACTTGTACGTAGATGCACGCACACATTCTGATAAGTCAAACCACACTGAATGTCGTAATGAAGAGCTACATTTGTTTCCCTCAAGTCTCAACCCTTGACCTATGAGAAATATTTTGTCCTTTGTTAGCTAGACCCTGTCACTTCCTTTGGTTTATCAAATGCTGTTTCCTTAATGTCTACAGACTACAGTATGTCAAAAAAAGGAAGAACAACATCTCCCACAGTGCTCTTGGTATAATATAAACACACAAAATCTATTTTTTCTGTACCTTTATAATTATACCCTGATTTGTATCATCACTACCACTATACTGTATATAACTTCAGTCTCTTCCTTAATTCAATAGAAGACTTCACAAAGTACATAGTTTTCTATTTGAATTTAATTGAGTTCAGAGCTTTTTTGGATCATCTGATGTCCACTAAATTCAGTCCAATTAGATCCACTTACATGCACCATATATAATTCAACAACACTGTCTTCACAGTAAAGGTTCATAGCAGTAATGTGCTCTGTTCTTGAGTGTATGAAAAGGACATAACACAGAATACTAACATGATCAGCTTTGAGGTCCTTGATTTTTAATGCTTATCAATAGCACTATGGCAAATGCTAAATAAATAAATACATAATACTACTACAGGACAATGTCTTGCAATTAGACATTTAAAAAGATAAGAACAATTCTATAAAAAAAGTGTGATCTGATTCATGGAAGGCACAACATTTTTTGTGTAAATTGTATTTAATTGTAGCATCTACCAATTAATTTAAACACACAAAATGTTTAAATATTAAAGAATTCTGTGCATGTTTCATATATAAAACCCACTGTTTAGAGAACTGTAAACATACAGTAAATTTATCCCAAAAGTGTTGCATAGCAAAGTGTAGTATAAAATGCAGTAGTTACAATTAGAAAATTACAGGACTGTGCTAACTACTGTGCGTACGCTCTCTGTCCCTACAATCAGTATTAGCTTTACAGTCTTATTTGGCTGGTACCCTATAGAGTCTTAACAGGTAATATGCGGGCTTGTCCCCAAGTGGACTGTCCATTCTTAGAAGTATCTTTGAGAATGGCCTAGAAGCTGCTTGCCTATAATGACTTACACAAATACATTATAATATTACAATATTTCAACATACAAAAGCCTTTTCTGCAACCACCTAAGGAAATCTGGCACAGTTAATTTTTTTTGGTAAAAGCACAACATTATCTGTAGGGCTACAAAACATGAGAGCTTTCACTGTGTTTCAGTGCTTCTTAAGTGGATTTAATGATTCATAGGAGCATCTGGTTATGAGTGTGTATTAGTTAGGATTTAGTCAGAAGATTTGTAGCAATATCAATAGCAAAGTTGCAAGAAAATAGCACATTTTTCTAGTGAGGGAAGAGTGGATGGAGTGGCGGTGGTGAGACTGACGATTTGTGTAGGGCAAATTAGTTTGCCGGAATTTTGCTTGTGGTATCTAAGGGTACGTGCATCTGTGTGTGTAGATTGTTGGCAGAATAATCCCTCAGTCTAGATGGTCGAAGTCAATCTTAATTGTGATGGAGACAGCCGGCATGAGAGAGGCAGGATTAATGTTTGGCTTCAAGATTGGATGTCACAATGGTGGGAGGGGGTAAAAGGGAAAACATGAAGTGGTAAGGAACTCTCTCTCTGTAAAGCTACAGCTATTTTATGTAAAACTTGCTTAAATGTAGTTTCACGTTGTGTTGAATGCGAGTTGATTACAGTTTGTAAATGAAAGTTCAAATAAATAATTATAGTGAATTTTAAAATAAAATGTAAATTAAAAAAAGGGTTATTTTTGGATCAGTGTATTAAGAGGATTGTGTGTGTTTTTTTTAGAACTCTTGCTGTTTTTTGCAGTACTAAGTTACACATTTTAACAGTAAAAGACTTGCTATGTTTTCAGACCATGTTACTTTACTGAAGCATTCTTCTAGCTGTCTTCAACTGAGGTGCAGGTTTCTGTGAAAATCTCTTTTTTTTATACCGTCATGGTCTGATCTTATTTTTCTACACAGGTGCAGATGATTGAATTTATTACTCAGCTCTAAACTTGAGTCAGAAAACACGCTCCCTGTTGATAAAGGAAGGTGATATTTCCCTGTGATTGACAGGTGTAGGCACTGTACCTCCTAAATCTGAGGAATGAAAGTTGCCTACATACAAATCGCAGTGAAATCAACTGACAATGACTGTACACTCAAGAATGGGTAACACTTATGCAACCTTATTCAAATACACAACTAAACAGATTACTTTTAATTTGAACTAATCTTCCAGGCACTGCCGTATCTGGTTAATAACGGTTATCATTGCATAATAAGTGTAAACAACTGTGTGTTTTTCCAGATGCCTACCCTATCTCAGAAGTGGTGTACAAGTGGACTAAAGGCCCTGGTATGTCTGTGGTAGTGGCGGAGGAAGGGTCACGTCTTAACCAGTACCATCTGCTTGGCCATGATGTCGATACGGAAGATATCAACACAAGCAGAGGTAAATAACTTTCTCTGACCTAATCCCGTTCATTAACATGTCAGTCAGTCAGTCATTTGGTGTAAAACCTGTGATTCAGCTTCACAGTTAGGACCATGCTCCAAAAGGTTATTAGTAATGCGATGCCCATTCTTGCTAATATTTCATATATTTTCTTTCACAGCTTATCTCGCCTTCTAACCTGTTACATCTAAGGCATTATTTCCATGAACAGGATGTGTTGCATCACACCATTTCAGTTTCATTTTCCTACACCGTGTGACGTCGTCTCTCTTAAATAAAGAGATAGCCCTTCTGTGATTATAGCTTTTTCAAATCAAGCTGGATGGCAAATGAGTGATGAGGATTTCAGTACACCTCCCACTCATGGCCAGCTGTCTCTAGGACCAGCGAGAGTACAGGAAGAGATGAAGATGAGTGAGAGGGAGGGGAGAAAACAACACTTATCCTGAGCCATTGGGTCTGGAGGGTTAATCCCTGTGTGCTTCCCCATCAGTTGTGCTTTTACCATGTGACGTTGGTCAGCCACCATTGGCTCAAGCCGGCAAGAGACACATGTGAGACGAGCGAGGGGGGGCCTAGGCGGCATCTGTCTAATTCGGTTATGTAAAGATGACTGGTAATACACTCATATCAATTCTGCCTCTAGATTTGTAATCATGTGTGGGGGGTGGGGTTGGGGCTTCCCCTTGTTCCGCCTTTATGGATGTACATATATGGATAACCATGCTGAGCTGGCATGCAGTCATATTCAATAAGACATTATCATGCTCTGGTCATGAGCTGGGTAGATACTATCAACTACACAAACCACGTCATGTTTTAAACCTTGCTGAGCCATCTTTCTGCCATTGATTTAGACATCAAAGTTTGCCAGCTGTCATCAGGTGGCCAGAAACACTTTAGAAACTAGCTCTAAGGTCACAGCTTTCCTTTCTGGCAGAACTTTATAACCTGTCTTCCCCCGTCTTCTGATTTTTGCCCTGGCTGACTTGCAGGACAAAGGTCAGCTGGTCATTACTGCTGCTAATCTGAGGTGCAAACCTCTTTACAAAGTTAAAAATAGATCTACCAGGACTTCATCTCATGCGCGCAGGGTCATTAGCTCAAACCCAGTAGAGAAGAAAGAAAGAAAGAAAGAAAGGGAAAAAAGACCTTCTAGAGTCTGCCAAATAGAGGTTACAATTATCTCCAGTGGAAATGTCAACATTCAATCACTTGGCCCGCACTGAAAAGAATAAAAAAATAACCTGTCACCTTTTATTAATAAGAACTCCCATCCAGAAAATAGTACCTGCCCTTCCCAACTGTTTCAAATTGATTTAGAAGCTGACCCTCCTCAGGTGGTCATGCATTCCTGTCGATGTTCAACACTGTGCTATTTTTCTTTGAGTGTAAAAAAAAACAAACCACTCACCAGTTGACCAGCATGGCAGCGTTGTTCTCTGCTATGAATGGGAGTTCTCCATAAACACTCCAAAAGCTTAGAAGTAAAATCCACCACAGTCGCATGTTTGTAGCTCTCAGAGGAGTCCCACCCCGCGGGGCACATCCAGTGTGGAATATATGAAATGGGGCACTGCCAGTTGTGCTTTCTTCCCGGTCATTGAAATAAAGTGGCGAGCCAGACGAAGGGGATGCGACAAGCCCCTCATGATGAGGACATCTTTGCCCCCTGGGCCCTCACAACGTTCAAACTTTTGCTCGACTTCCAAGGCTCAACAGCTTGTCCTCCTCTTCATCTGATCCACTTGATCTGTCCTCTCTGATCTTGACTAGATTGTGCGCTATTGCTCTGTTTTTACCACCTTTTTTGTTTACTCGCTTTTTCTCTGTTAGCCGTGAAAGAGTATATCCTAAATGCGGATGGCCTGGCCTGACAGAATGGATGGAACTATTGAAAGAGCGAGAGACAGAAGAGTTTGTGTGTGTGTGTGTGTGTGTGTGTGAGAGAGAGAGAGAGACAAGCCTGCAGGATGCAGATTGTGACAAGGGATTAGTGGGACACAAAAATCCGATTTTGCCAGGAGAAAGCAGCAGTCATCAGTGGATTTTCTATAGTTTATCAGACTGTGTGGCTCAAAAGGATTTTTTTTAAAAGCTTCAAATTCAATCTTCGCTTGGTTAACAGGATATATAATGTTTTTTTCACTCTGTATTCTCTTTTCTATTCCAGTTAATGATTTACCTCACCATGTTACAGTGCACAGTGTGACAGCTCTTAAACACACCATAAATGTAACTTTTGTTTAGATGATTCAATCTGTTCCATTGTGATGATTTATGCCGTTTTTATACCCTTAAAATTATGTTGTACTACAACAATATTAAATCATCTTTGAGGTCAGACATTTCAGTAACTGTCCACTATTTGGTGCTAATGAGACCACAAACTAGGAAGTGAAAGTGTTCCCTTTATTCTGAAAGAATACTGACAGTACTGTTGGAAAATTCCGTAATTGCATCACTTCCCATTTGTTTTGATTTGTTATGTTTTGATCCTTGACTTGTTTCTCACAACCTCTCTCTCTCTCTCTCTTCTTTCTCATTTTCTCTTTAAACCTCTCAGCTGGTTTGCACTTATCCCCCAAGAGTTTAATCACTCTCTATCCCTCCCTCTCTTAGTACCTTTGTTTCTTCTCTTACTTATTTTTCCATCACTATTTTCTATTCTCATCCTTTTTCTCATTTCATTCTTCTTCTGTTTCATTGTTCCCCTTGCAGGTCAATACACAGTCATGATGGCCCATTTCTACCTGAAGAGGAAGATCGGTTACTTTGTGATTCAGACCTACATGCCCTGCTTCATGACTGTCATTCTGTCCCAAGTCTCATTCTGGCTCAACCGTGAATCTGTCCCTGCCAGGACAGTCTTTGGTCAGTGCTTCTTTTTTCCCCATGGTATTCAAGTTTGACACACACACTTTGATTTTTGTGATTTATGGGGACCATAAATTTCCATAGGTGTAATGGTTTTTATACTGTACAGACTGTATGTGGTATTGCCCTACACTGACCCTACACCTAAACCTACCCCTTACAGGAAACTCTGTGCATTTTTAGATTGTCAAAAAAACACTATTTAGTATGTTTTTAAGCCTTTTGAATTACTGGGACACAGAAAATGTCCTCATAAAACACCTACATATTGTAATACCTATGTCATACCCATGTCATTTTACAATTTTGTATCCTCATAAACCACATAAACCTGCACACACATACAAACACACGCACACACACACACACACACACACACACACACAAATAGCTGTTCTAAAGAGTGTACAAATGGCATATAAAATAGTATAGAATACAACTTATTCTACATGAACGGGTCCATTATGAATACTGCCATTAATGTTTTTTTTTTCCTTTTAAAAATTAAACCTTATTACTTCAGTGATTATGCCTAATAAATATTTTATTTAAAAAACTATTTTTTTGTTTTGTTTTTAAATGGCAAGGTCCTGTTTCCCCCAGCTGGTTAAAGTTGCAACTACCTCAGCTGGACACAGATTCTTTATTTTCTGAGAAATCCAGTATTACAGTAAATGTATGGCTTTAGTGATATTTACTTGATGTATTTACTTGAAAAACTTTATAGATTTATTATAGAGTTATTATAGATTTTTTAAACTATATGTTTTTGTAATTCAGAGTTATATAATTTTTTAATATGATTTACTATCACTGAATTATTGTTTTTATATTCTCATTGTCTTATTGACTTTATTTACATCATTATTATATTATTATTATATAGCTGTAGTTTACTACAATTTTCAGTTAGTTGGCAAGGGAACATTTCTAATTGTCTTTGAATTTATTATTATTATTATTATTAAAGCCTAATTTTTTGCATTTTATTTTATTTCAGCTTATTAAAATGACCAAAACCAGGGATGTACAATATTATCAGCTTGCTATTGGAATTGCCTAATAAAGGCTTAAATTGCAAACATCAACATCAGCCCCGTATGAAAAATTATGCTGATATGGCAAAATTTGAAGTTTACAACTGCATCTGTTTGAAAAGTGAAAAAAGGCAGTGATACATTTTTTCAAAGCTGTCTGTGCTCTCTCATATAAAAATAACTTTATTGTTTATTTAGTTCTAACAAGTTTTTGCTCTAAACTAACCAAATGTATATATATATATATATATATATATATATATATATACATCAACATCTCTCCAAACAAAAGAAAATAAGATATATAAAATATCAGCATATTGGACATCGGCAAAAATCCAAATGCAATTTCAATAGTTGTAGTTACACTGTTTAGGATGGCTCCATTAGCCCCTACTGGTTAATGCCAGAACTACATCATGCTAATGGTAATGCATTGTCCAGTTATTACAGATTATTACGATAAAAACCTGCTCATCAGCATCAGGTATTCACTCCTCAAGTCCTTTTTAAATGCAGAGGATTTTTTTTCATAATTATATTCCATTTTCACTCACCTAGCACGTATGGATTCTTATCTGTTGATTTTTTCGTTCTATCACTTAATGTTTTGCTTTGTACATCGATAATTCTCATCAAAATGGAAATCAGGATTGACTGATGCAATCAGAAGGAATGAAGAGCTAATCCACTCGAATGACTGTTTTTGAATTCAAACCGCCGTTTCTATTCAATTCTGGGGCCTCGCATTGTATCTTGGCAATAATCAGCAAAGCGAGCAGACAGTCCACAAGGAATATGTGCCCACGCAAACAACATCTCTATGACTGGCCAACAAAGGATACATCAAAACATAATGCTTTCTCACACACATAAATATACAAATATCCATGAACAGAGGCTCAAAGACACCACTCGCTGATATCGCTCATGTGACAGTGCTTTATTTGCATAGCCCGAGGCTGAGAAATCCCGGAGCCGTTTGCCTGAGGGACTGTAGTACCATAGCTATTTATGTCTAAAAGTCTCTGTGACCACTGCCTGGGGCAATCTGCAGATCTCCCTGTGACAGGGACAGCATACCTCCGCTCCTCAGACTCTTTTCCAGAACTATTCTCAGATGCTTTGCATAAAGAATTAGGATGATACTGTTATTCTAAGGGCATGGTAGATATGCTCCAGCGTGACGGCTCTGAATAGTATGTGTAATCAGTCCAATGGATAGACGAGACATCATAGGCGGATGACGTCATTGGCCAGGAAGAATAAAAGCATGTGGAGTGCAGCCGGCTTCAGCTTTTTCTCATTCAACAAGTGCTCTGTGTGTGTCGGTCTTGTTTGGTGTTGTCTATCTATTATCACTCCTTATTTAAAAATTACGAGTGAAGGCAAACTACGTTATGGGTGGTGGACCAGACCTTTCTTCCACAGTGCGCTAAAGTTGAGGCCCCCCAGTATGATCCTAAATCCCTATGTGGCATCTGGCGATGGTGTAAGAGGACCTCTGTGGGTCACCTGTTGAGCCCATAGAGGAGATCTCAGATCGCAGTGGCCCCCTCATCTGTATCCTGTGGGTGTGTCTGAGGGTCCCTGCAGTCACACCACAGGGTACGGATGAGGGGGCCACTGCGATCACACCAAAGCCGATTGTACTGCAGGACTTCAGTCCTCCTCCATTCAGGGAGCCCAGCCAGAAAAAGCTATTGTGGATGCCATCAATACTGCTTATGAGTTCTCTGGTCTCCTGCCGATGCTAGAATTCAAGGCTCATTCAACTAGGAGTGTGGCAGCCTCCAAGGCCTTGATATCTCAATACAGGAGATCTGTAACGCTGCAGGATGGTCTATGTTTGTCCGTTTCTACGGATTGTACTTGCGAGCCACTCCAGGCTCTTTTGTTCTCTTGCCCTAGCTGTGCAGGGACACACACTAGGCAGGGATTTGCTTCATGACAGCTTCAGGAACTCGAGCCACGTCTCGCAACCACACTTCCAATATCCCTGCCCATCCATTGGACTGATTACACATACTATTCAGGGCTGTCATGGTGGAGGCGTTCCCCATAACGTCTTATCGATGCGGCTTCTCGATCCTTTGAGGAACAAGGGTTACATACGTAACCTTGAGACATTCTATCTAAACTCCAAGGCTGCTGTGTTTGACCCTTCATTGCTACCTTCTATACAGTTTTTGCTTCGATAGAAAGTAGATTGCATTTCTGGGAATGTCAGTATGTCAGTATTCCCAGCTGGTATGCTTTGTTTTGGTGTTAAGATGAGTTTATGATTCATGAAGCAATATTTTATTCATGCACAGTTTTTTAAATATTAAAAGAATTATATTTGGATGAAAGACAAAATTTCTCTGCTCACTGGTATAGCAGCATTTACAAAATGACTTTGCTGCTACTAATTTTTTTTTTTGCTTGATTACTGTGATTGTTTTCGCCACATTAATCATGTTATATTGTAAGCGTTATATGCCTGTATATTCTGCAGAAGAAATTATGGTGTAACTCTTATATTATTTAAAGAAATGTATATTTTTATTTTGTTAATTAAGCATGATGTTTTAAAAAGAAACAAACTTTAAGGATTTAGGCTATAATGTCTATTGTTTTTCATTTACAGTACCTGTCAAAAGTTGATATATTAGTTGGAATAATTATATTTTAATGGTTCTGAATGAAGTACCAAGCCTGTGTTCATTTATCAAAAATACAGTGACAACAATATTTTTGAATATTATAATTTACAGTAACTGTTTCATTTAAAGTAATTTATTCCTTTGATGGCAAATCAGATTTTTTTCTTCAGAAATCATTCTAATATGTTGATTTGGTGCTCAATTATAATTACTTTTAATTTGTGTTTTTGCTATTTAATATTTTTGCGGAAAACCATTATACATTTTTCAGCATTCATTGATGAATAGAAAGTTCAAAAGAACAGCATTTATTCAAAATAGAAAATAGAACATTTTTGTAACATTATAACTAGTATTTTAAAAATATATGCTGTATGTGTGTATACAAATATATTATGTAAACAAAATTTGATGTCATTTGACATCTTTACTGTCACTTTTGATATATTAAATGTGTTCTTGCAAAAATAAAAGTATCGACTAGAGTAATTACTGTTGAAAATTCAGCCGAATAGATAAAAATTGAAGTAATTTTAAACTGTAATAATATTTCACAATTTTTACTGTATGTTTTATCAAAGAAATGCATCCTTGGTGAGCACAATAGACTTCATTATTAAAAAAAAAGTTCAAATTTTTGACCAGTTTTAGACAGCCCTTAGTATTTTATGATACTCTAAATCTATGTGTATGTGGTTCTCCACAGGTGTGACCACAGTGTTGACTATGACCACCCTCAGCATCAGTGCCCGCAACTCTCTTCCCAAAGTAGCGTATGCCACTGCAATGGATTGGTTCATCGCTGTTTGCTATGCCTTTGTGTTCTCTGCGCTTATCGAGTTTGCAACAGTCAACTACTTCACCAAACGCAGCTGGGCTTGGGATGGAAAGAAGGCCTTGGAGGCTCAGCAGCCTAAAGTAAGTTAGTATGTTCTCACACGTTTGTGTATGTGATGTTCAGCTCTCAGAAATCATCAGAAAGAGTCTTTGTTGAGTGCAGTTGCATAACATGACAGTTCAGTTCTGTTTGACGTGAAGGTTACAATACATTACGGTTATATAATATGCCTTTTCTAATTGTTTTGAGACACCCGAACAGCTTGAGAGTGCTCAGTCACAACATTTCAAATGGTGACACTAACTCAAATGTCAACTGCTTTATTAGATGAGCTGTATTTGTGTTAGCTGCTGATGGATGTCACATTTTGAAATTCTACAGGATGAATATTTAGCCTTTACCCAGAATGCCCTTCAGACAAGCCACTTCATTGAGATTTCTGAGAGCTGCTTGTTTGATGTGCATGTAAATGCCAGGTTTCTCCTTATGCAAGGTCTATTTTCACCCAGGTGGTAATTTTTTATTCACAGTGGACAAACTGAATTCAAAGAATGGTCAGTGAACATGTCACTTTGCTGAGTTTGTTAGTAAAGGCTCTGCAGTCAGACCTCTGAAGGTCAGATCTGGACCTCCAGCACAGCTTTCTTAAATGTCAACCCTACTTTTTTTTAATCAAACACCAACTTATTCCTCCTTTCCTGCTGAGGAGTCTTTTTAAAACCCTGAGCCCCTAATGTGGGGCCCTTCTTTAAGAAAGAGTAGGAAGTGATGTATACAAAATACTGTTCATTATGTAGACACATACACATAAAAAGACTGCTATTCAAAGGTTTAGAGTCTGTACTTTTAATGTAATATTATCACCAAGAAAAATACAGTAAAAACAATAATATTGTGAAAAATCTGATGTTTAGAATTTAAAACAACAATATCTGTTGGAAAATACTTTAAAATGTAATTAATTCATTGTACTTAATAATGTTTTAGAAATCCTAATTCTACCTAAAATGGATCATGAACTTGACTTAAATTTGGGTGTTCCTCACTCCTTTTTTAATTTAAGACTTAAGACATGTGGACTATTTTAATGATGCGTTTTCATCCCCCTTTAGATCCAAAAGCTCTATTCTTTTAAGCAAAGATGAATTGTGGAAAAATCAGGGTGGCTAGAAGCAACTCAGAACCTTTTGTCTGCCACCCCCACAAGCTGGCATGGTGACAGATTACCTCTGCCCACCTGAAAGTACTGGAACATAAAAGCAATACAGCAGGATTTTAGAGCTAGAACTGCTGCTTATTTTCTTTTCTATCTAAAGTAATCATACTGATTGTTGAGGAATGTCCTTGAAGGCAGTATAGCTTTTATAGATGAACAAGAAGATGTGTAATTGTGATAAACTAAATGATATTTCACTTGGAAAAGTGCCTCAAAGTCACTTGCACATACCCTTGAGTGAGTGAAGGTCAATCCATTCTTGTCTAAACCGCAGTCTCGACCACTCCTTTATTATACTGTCGCCTTATTAATTAATCTGTTCTGCTCGCCCTGTAGAGGCAATTGTTTAATGTTCAGACTCAGATCTCTGTTAACCATGACTGTATTTCACCTTTAATTAGAAGGTTACGACCTTCTAACTGGTTCATTATCTGGGCTATCTCTGAGCAGATAGAGCAGCTTTGTTCTTACATTGACAACATTGTTTAAAATCTTCTAACTGTAACAATGTCTTCACCTTTCTCAACTACAGAAAAAAGACCCACTGGCACTCTCCAAAAAGCCTAACAATGCCTGTTCATCATCTGGAGTTAACTTCACCCCCAACATCACGAAGGATGCTGCTATCTCAACCATCTCCAACAGCACCATGGTCCAGTTAAAAAGCGCTGAGACCAAGCCTGCAATGGACCCCAAAAAGACCTACAACAGCGTCAGCAAAATTGACAAGATGTCCCGGATAGTGTTCCCGGTTCTCTTTGGGACTTTCAACTTGGTCTACTGGGCCACATACCTCAACAGGGAACCGGTTATTAAAGGAGCCGTTTAGCAAATCCCCGACACCACCGTGACATTCCCTGCACAACCTCTTTTTCTTCTCCACTTCAGTATTCAACGACAAGCTGACCCTGCAAAAAACGATGCTGAGCACTTATTTACTGCACCTCTCACTTCGCTAATCTATAAGGGGTGTGCTCCTGTTGAAGATTCCTCCTAATATCATAAATTGCATGATAGATTCAAAGCTCTATGGGAATATAATTGCCATATATGCCTTGACTTCCTACTTTATATTTCCCCGGTTTCCACTGGTCATCGCATTCATCTTTCAATGAATTGAGCGCCACACAAACAACCATTTCAGTCATGATGTTTCAGGAACAAAATGAACGCATTTGGCATCAACATTTATAGCATCAACAGTGTATAAAAAAAGATTTGTGAAAAGAAGTACAGCAAGGCCAAATGCTATGCAAAAACCATTTTTTACTATGTTGCAATGGGTTATTGCTTATAATGAAACCCTTGCTTTGTATTAATGGACTTGAGGCTTCTCTTTTTTGTTTAATAGCTTTAGCATCAGTGGTATGAGGCAGACAGATGCTATGCTAAGTTTTTAGCCATGCTAAAAATGTTGCCTTCGGAGGAACTACTTCATATGAGTGCTCGGGAATGTCCCACAATTACTAATTTCACTTTTGTTTTGTCATTTTTAAAGCTTTTTTGAAGTAGCTAAATAGAATTGTGCACCTTAGGCAGCTTTTCACACTTTAGACCAAGATATCCTGCGAAGTGAACAAGATCGGGTTGCAGACTTTAAATCATTTGTACATAGCTTGTGTATGCTTTGCTTTCAACGTAGATGCTTTCAACTTAATATCAGTGAGGAAGAGCTGAAAATGGTTCTGATGCGCTGCTCTAACGCGCAGCCAAAGCGACATGAATAATGGCGAATATGCAGATTGTATTGTGAGCTTTGTTGGCTTTGAAAGAATGTGGCATTTCTTTACAGTCAGTAGTTTTTAACTTGGCTTTTCATGCTGTTTACGCGAAAGCCGTTTTCTTACTTTTCTCTGTGTTGTAAATTGGTCAGTGGGTTTTGAGGTTGGGACGAGTCAGCAAAAGCCTTAAATGTTGACATCTAGTGATATTTTCTTT
Organism: Enteromius afrohamiltoni; assembly: GCA_034779775.1. Taxonomy (NCBI): domain Eukaryota; kingdom Metazoa; phylum Chordata; class Actinopteri; order Cypriniformes; family Cyprinidae; genus Enteromius; species Enteromius afrohamiltoni. Next base: position 13,113,510 of record JAUYWG010000039.1, on the reverse strand, counting down.
GCGCAACCTTGTAGACTAATGTGAAATTATCAGGTAAAAAGGTCTGAAAACAAAATGAGAGAAACATTTACATTGAATAATTCATATATTTTTCAGATTCTAAAAGAGAGAGAAAGAAGGTCAGGAATAGAGCAGAAAGGAGCAACCTGCTGTTGTCAAGCATGTTAAAATGGATCTTGTTGAAACTGAAATGTCACACCATATTGCCATCTCTGGCCTTCAACCGAAATGCATGGCTGCTTATTTGGGGAATGAAATGGAGGAGTGAACAATTACCTTATTAGTGCGAAAGTGCGACACGGAAAGATTCAGGTTTTATCCTGTAATCATTTTATTCTGAACTTGTTACATGAAAGCGAGACGGCACAAAGAAATAAGTGACCCCACGAATGATGTGTAGCTCATTAAGAGGCCAACTATGAGAGCCATTAAGCTCTTCTGTTTGCCACTCAGGCCTATAGGAGAATGAATCATTAAAAGAGTTCAAGTGAGTCAGCAATGTGCCCTTTTACAACAATGGATGTTTCCAGAAATGTACAGATATTCCTCAAAGCATACATGTCTGAAGCAATAAATTCTGCCTGATATGTTTCTTGACCAACTTCTGTGGTTGCTTCTGTTTGAGTTGCTCAAAATATGTGACCCTGGACCACAAAACCAGTCTTAAGTCGCTGGGGTATATTTGTAGCAATAGCCAAAAATACATTTTATGAGTCAAAATGATCTATTTTTCTGTTTTTGCCAAAAATCATTAGGATATTAAGTAAAGATCATGTTTCATAAAGATATTTTGTAAAATTCCTACCGTAAGTATATTAAAACTTAATTTTTGATTAGTAATATGCATTGCTAAGAACTTCATTTGGACAACTTATTATATATATTGTAAATTATATTATATATATTATATATATTCAAATGATTGTATCTCTATTCAGATTTTATTTGGCTTTCAGATGATGTATAAATCTCAATTTCGAATACAATTGACACTTATGACTGGTTTTATGGTCCAGGGCCACATATGTCCCTTAATTGCACATCTTTACAACTAAACTGACCTAGAATGTTACAGCCAAGAGTGATGATCAACAAACACTTTATTTACATCAAAATAGTATGCAGTTTGTTTGCTTTGGTTAATGCTGGACCATGTGCCACGGGATTGCAGGGGTTTTATGTTTATTGGGTTCATGGCTGCTCTTCACAGGCTCATGGCTATAAGACATGCACATGAAGCTTAGTATGATATTGTCCTAATGGAATGGCTGCAGCAGAAGCCACTGTAACTGTGGAAGAAGGATTCTTCCTGGGATTACTCCTGGGATTATGCAAAACACACATGCATGCACACATCAAGACCAGAGTTCCTGGAGCAGGGAGGATATGGAATCCTTCCTCTGGTCCTGTGTGCCAGCAACATCTGGCCCACATCTGTTTGTGAAGGATTTAGCTTCACTTAAGTTGCTTTTCCAACCAGTGCTCCTATACATGGTATTGAATTAAAACTAGCACTAGTGCAATCAAGTGTTTGCATTTCTGCATTATGTGTGTTATTATATGCTAGCATATTGCTGGAGTCTAACAGCTGTGTTTAGATTGTGGCATAGAATATACAAATTAGTATTTGTGTATTCTGTGCATTTGCATATATGTCACAGTACTTAAGTATGCTTTATGAATGTTAAAGTATATTGTTATTTTGTTTTAGAGTCACACTGACATTTATTTGACATGTCATGCTCTTGTTGTGGGATTAGAGAAAGCCTTTACCTCATTTTTATGCATGTAAGGCAAGTGTAAACCACTCCAATATACTAAATTCATCTCTCACACAATAATACACAGCATGCCAATGGACCTTAAACCTTTAATCGCATGAGTGGTGGAGTGAGAGCTTGGGATCCTATTCCTGGTGCCGGACCGGAATTCCACTAGTGTACAGTTGTCACTCAGATATGTCATTACAGGTTTATGTGTGTATCACGAAGAGATACCCAGTTGTTTTTATTGTATTATTGAGAAAAGCCCACAGATTGTTTCTAAGGATGAAAATGCATTTTTATATCAAAAGGGGTTTGGTTATGTCACGATTTTGATATAATCTATTGTGCAAAGATGGCAGCTAAACATTTAAAGTGATAGCAGCATGCTTGTTGACAGATAATGCCTTGATCATCCACAATTTAAGCATAGAGATGTTAAAATTGAAAATGCTTTAAAAGCATAGTATTCAAAACACTTGTACACAATAATAATGGTATCATTATTATTAATGTATTTGTATTAATACACTCTTTATTTATTATTATTATTTTTTTTTTTTTTACCTGATTTTATTCATTTTATTTTTGAGGTTTCTGTGTGTGTTTGGTTCAACTAGACTTGCTTAAATTCAAATTGGTCTTTCACTGGAGGGTTTGACACCACTTTGTACATCAAAAGTATTTTTTTTTTTTTTGTTAAAATATTTGACAGTGCAGACAGTTTTCTTGTCACATCTTTTACCCTGTGGTTAGCCTTACTTCTTTCCCATCTTGTGTTTGGTTCAGTATACTGTGGTTTAATCTTTGCTGCACTTCCTATCTGCTATTCTATAATCAGCCACAAGAGGATGGTCTATCATGCTTTTGAACTGGCTGAGTTCATGCTCTCACTATCCCAAAAAAAGGGAGACACCATACCGTCATAATAACTTGGAAACAAAGCAAAGTGGGTCGACGTGTAGGTTTATGTGTTATTAAAACAGAATGAGTCTATTCTTATATGTTAACATACTTTATCATATATTCAAAGATAAGTAACTAAGCATTTCTCCCCCAAAAACGTATGCACTGATGCAACGTGGGGTTTAGCAAACATTCGTCGAAGATTCACCCAATAGCGTGCGTTTGGGGCGAGAATATCTGTTTGTTTGACAAATGGCAGACGCGGGAGTGCACGGAGAAAATGTTTGAAACATTGATGATGCTAGCGTTTCGAAAATACGCACTTTAACTCGTTGTAACTAGTTATTAATTTTATATTTTTTGTTTTATTTGTTTGTTTATTTATATTTTACCCAAATTACAAATAACTACTTTAAAATATTATAAAGTAGCTTTGCCTTTGGCGTGTTTAGAGTACCACACATACTGAACCTTCTACAGAGAAGTCAGAGGAAGAAATCACGCAGAGCAAAGCTAGAGAGAAAGGGGCTTGTGTTTTTTTCCAAAGTGCGTGGGCGACAGGGAGCTGCCTGTGGTGATAAATGTCGGCGCTGTCTCTCAAATATTATACCGCATATGTGTGCACCTGCTCACATACAGACACAACAATGTGAGGACAACGTATGGATAGACGTTTCTCTGGCTTTAAATGTTAAATTAGCAGCAGTAGTTATATTTATATATCCGTCTCAGATAAAACAAAGCAATAAAGAATGACGAATGCCATTTCACTGTCAATAATACGGCAAGAGGCAAAGTAACTTACAGAAAAATGCATTTGCCACTATATGACTATTGTTTATGCGATGCACAGAATAATGTCCTGTAGTAATTTATTCGACTCCAAATTGGTTGATGACATTTTCTTCACTCTCAATCTTGCTCTATTATCGGGTTAATCGCGCTGCGATCAATGCACGTGCAAAGTAATTACAGCAATTACGCGCCAATTTCCATTTCGAAGACGGTCCGCGCGGCTATCGTTTACTGATAGCGATACTGTAAACAGCCGCTTTTTAATGTCTCTCCTTGAAGCATTCTGACGCTGCACCCGAAGAGCACCTCAAGTTCCACCGAAGCGTCTGGGAAGGCAGACTTTGTTTTTTATGACGTAATTTGCAGAAACTAGCGGATGCGTTAGGGGTTTGAAGGTGTCCACTTTGGAAGTTTGCGCTCTGCCTCTGCGTGAACGTCAGTATGTGTATCTGGTGGTGCAATCGAAAGCAGCGCAACTTCAAGGAGCAGGAGGGGCTCTTCTATTATTCGATCCCGCTAATTGCCAATGTAAGTGAACTTTAAGCACCGGACACTAGCCGAGGAGGTCTTACCGTTCCCGTTGGACTATAACCTCGAATACTCGCTACTGTTTTAATTGAGCCTGGAAGGAAAAGGCTGCAGCTGTGTCACTTTTTTCCTCCTTAGAAGAGTCTCTGTGCAGTGTGCCACATTCAACACGGAGTCAATCTCACCTAAAACATGTCCACCAAATTGTTCTTCTACTTCTTACTTCTGTCAGTGTTTCCCGCGTGGTAAGTGACTTTGCTACTGTCTTTGTCTTGGCATTAATTAATTGTTCATAAGGGTAATTGTGTTTGTAGTTTTCTTATGCACAGTCTAGCTTGATGCCACATTATACATCATCAGTCTGGCGACGAAGATGTGATGTACACACTGAGCACCTAACTTTAGGAATAAGTCTGTTGATTTGTGCTATTTAAGAAGTTCAAATGGCTTTTGTCAAATGACATTTGTTTTTTATCGTAGCGCAGTCGTAAAAGACTTAGATCTCTATTGTCTATCTTCTGTATGGCATCTGTGTCATCTTGTGAGGTTGGTGTTTTTCTGGGTTTTCTGAGAACGTTACAAATCACGCTATTAAATTAATCTTAAGTAATGTCGTAGCCTATGTTATTTCACGGTGGATACAACGCTATGTGTGCATCGTTACCGGAGCTGTCAGTTGCAAAGGCGCTGAACTTAGTATGTACGAAAGTTTGTCTTCCAAGCCAGAAAGCCGGGTGAAAATGCTGGAAAACGTAGAAACGTAGAAATCGAACGCTATTTTTTGTCGAGGTGCTTAAAGTTTTAAAACGGTTTGAAATTCAGTGATAGAAATGTGCACTGGAAAGAATTTCATCAACTGGTAATGCATGATTTGCAAGAGATGTGCATCATTCTTTGCATTCATTCATTCATTCACGCACACACTCACAGTATATGGATACGTCTTGGTACAGGCAAGGCTAATGGATTTAGATACGAAGACTGTCCATGTTGAAGGAAGAGAGAATATTTTTATCTATTGTTCATTTGTAAAGATCAAACAGTTGGCTGTTATTTTAATATTTAAGTGTCAGTTAACTGATGTGTAGAACTGATAATTATTTTTGTTTCTACATCTATATCTCATCTTTTGATTTATCTCTACTAACAAAATGGTTACTCAGTATAATCATTATATGCATAGGTTTTTATAGTAAAAATATGAGTGATAATAATCAAGTGAATTATCTTCCTATCTCTCTCTATATATATGTATTTATTTTCCTTGTAAAATGTCTGTCATAATGAAGAATGTCAAAGTAGGCCTACAGAAAGTTATACATTACAAATGTATATGTCCCAAGTGGGATGGATATAGTTTACAATGGTTTTTCAGTAATCAAAATATATAAATATAATTTAATAAGCACTTTTGTTTTTACTAAAATATGGAAAAAAGAGAAATATTCGTATTGAACTGCATGCTACTTGGATAATGATGGTTTTGGAAACATGCCGTAGAGAATAAGTATAACTTATGTACTTGTGACTGAGGTTCTACTAAGTGCTTTGGGAAACCCAGCCTATATCTGGTATTTTTATGAAAGTGCAACTGTGAAATGGTTTCTACTTCCAAATTGGTTTTATTGTCTGATTGCTTACTCCTCCTCCTTTCAAAATGGTGACTAATTTGTTTCTGCTACACCACATTGCTGAAACTATTCAATTCAGAACATACAGGTATTAATTATTGTCTTCAAAAGAAATGCTTGTTGACAAGTTGAGACATAGAAAAAGACCTCATCCATGACCTGTGGAATGCATTTTCTTTTATTTCTTCAGTTCTCAAACAGTCGCTTCTGAGGATGATGAATACGACGACGTTACTGTGAATCAAATGTTGGCCCCCAAAACCCACGAGACAGACGCAACGCAAATACTAAACAACTTACTAAAAGAGTATGACAAAAAACTGCGGCCAGATATTGGAGGTAAGTGGTTTTCTAAATACAGTCATTGAGGACTCTGTGGAGCTGCATGGAGCTGTCCATGGTGCTGAAATCCATTCAGCTTTACAGCTTTCAGCCTTACTCATCTAGGAGCTTAATTTACAAATTTATGTCATATACATAAACTGAATTTACTTTAAGGTCCAACTGCTGTGTTTACCCCAGCAATTCATGTTTTTGTAAACTGGTGAAGTGCATTAGCTTCACACTGTGGTAGAGACTAGACCTGCAAATTAAACTAAGTGACACAATTTTCCTTATACTGTGAAGAATAAAAATGTCAAATGTATTCACTGTTTGAGAGACACTGAGAGTTAGCAGCAGCTAGACTGCGGGTTTATGGTTTTGCATTAAGTAATTGAATTCCTGGAGCAGTGGAATATTTTCCTATGATTTTCTACTTATTTATACAGGCATTTCATGATTTTTCCCCTTACTTTTTTTTTTCTAACCACACAGTGCTCTTAATAGTCTCATGGACAGCACTACCATCCACTTTTGCATACAATCTCACAAATTTGCTTGTTTTCATGTGTTTCAAGAGTTATATTAGTTTAAAGAGTGCCTCTTCTGAGTGCAGGATCCATGGATCCGTCAGGAAATTTCAGGCGTTCTGTCAGAATAAAATTTTCATTTCTCAACATATCTCAGGGTTGAGATTGATGCTATTTTCTAGTAAATGCAGCTAAATAGAGTGCCATGAGAGGAAATCACAATCTGCAATTCAAGCAGTGCATTCTGTAGTTGATCTGAGATGTCACCGCAGAATATCACAACCGCTCTTGACACATCTGTCAGGTCTGTTATTGGCTTTGTGGCATTGTTGTGATATATTGCATATTATTGGATTCGAAGCATTTCAGAAAGCCTATCCCTGCAAAAATCTCAATGTTTCTACATGTATTTTGTTTCCTTTCAATGAGAAGAACAACCTCAGTGTTTGATGGATGACAGTCTCCAAATTATATTCCTAATGCTCATGTCTGATTTCTAAGAGGAAGACTAAGTTTATGTGTTCTCTCTTACACACACACCACACCACACCTACACCAACCCACACAAATCAAGCATATTGCCTCAGAGCCACCTTGCCGTGAAATAGCTTTTGTTTTTCACTTTTGTAGCTTAGTCTGTCTGGAGAGAACTGTACTGCCATATAATCAAGAATGCCACTGAATGGCAGTGATACTATGTATGAAGACAGCTACACGAGACAGTCTTAAGGAAGTAGAAAGATTCCAGTTAAGTCCGCAGAAACTGAGGAATGGAGGCGGTGGGCACATCTCAGATCTGTCAAATCAAGTGCAGAGTAGGTCAATAAAGGGGGTTCTTTCTACAACTGGACCTTCTGTTTTAACTGTCTCTCTCTCTCTCCCTCCCTCACACACACACACACTCTTTCATTTGTCCTTTCTCTTTCTCTTCTTTTTTTTTGCTTTACCGCCACTTTAAACTGTTGTGTGTCAGAAATTTAATTTCCTTGTTTTTTGTCCATGCAGAATTAGTAGCTAGCAAAAATAAATAGCCCTTGAACGGTTTTTACATGCGAGATGTACAAGAATAGAGTACAAATGATAGAATCCTCTTTTTCCCATGCTTATTTATCTGCTAGTATTTCTGTATTATAAGGTCCTCGGTTTTGTTGTTCTGTTCAGCTTCATGATGAGTTGTGTGTATTGAATCAGCAGGTTTGATTGCTTTGCTGCAAATAGCACAAATACATATGATTCATGATGGATTAAAAACAAACAACTCCTCAAGGTCTGTTATCTTATGATAGAGCTAGGTGGTTTGGCCAAAATATTATCACAATTTGTTTTTTTTTTCCAGAAAGAAATGTTTTCCACGTGTTTATTAGACCACGAAAATGAATATAACTTTAACAATTTAATTAAATTAATTTACAACAAAACATTTTTTATTTTTTTGCTTTTGTTGTACTATTTATTTATTTTTGTAAAATAAGACAAATTGTACAAATTTAAACATGGTTGGAAAATATCTTGGTCGTATGATATTTGATGTTGCCAGGCCCTACCTTACAACATCAGCACTAGATGAAAAATTTTCCAGGTTCTTTTTGGACACAAATTAAGCCTGATTATTAGCATATAAATAATTTTCTTTGTAGAGTCATCCTTTTATTTGGACATAAATCACAAGTTTGTTCAATAACCTGCCTCAGTGAGATTTTAAAAATATTGATTGCGTTTTCACTATGGAAAATCCCTGCAGATGATTTTATTGCAGAAACACAGGACTTGTTTTCCCTTTTTTATCTTCTTTAAGGACAAATATATGGCAAAATAGTAACGTGAAATATATTAACAATGAAATATTCATACTGCAGTTGCAAAATGGGAAGATTGCAGAACAAAGACCCAAATCAAGAGCTCTGCTGTTACATTACAGAATCCTTTACAGTTTTTCAGCATATTTTTTGAGTCCCCTTCTACTGAAACCAGATGTATTGCATATTGTTATTGTCATAATATTGCATTTTACTGACTCATAGGTTGTACAAAGCACTCTCAGGTTATTTTTCCATTCTATTCTTATTATGCCTGTTACGATAAGAGGAGCTTCTGCTAACCCTTGCCACTGCCAATTTCCTGAATCTCCATGATGTTGTCCTCGAACTCATCCACAAGATTTGATTTGATTATGGGACTGGTGCATTATCCTGAATGCCTGTGATTAATAGTACATTAATGTTTTAAACATGCCAGTGTTTTATGGAGCTTGTCAACGGATGGTAGTGCATCTGTGCAAGTGAATTATGGAACGATGCAAGTTTTGTGCATACAACCTGTTGCTTCAAGCTTGTTTTTATCAGCTTTGTTTTCTCATTAGAGTCCATTTTTGCCAGCGCTTTTGACCAGTGATTCACTGACTTCTAGGAATTAGCTTTAGAAAGCACTCTTCCCTCTTCAGCATTCATTTGATGGTTTTGTTTCTTTTGTTGGCCAATGTTCAAGGTGCCATCTGTGCTAAGCTCAATCAGCTAGTTACAAGGTTGTCTTTTAAAAGGGTCACATGGCTAGTGCTCTTAGTCTACTGCATTTTAAAAGCATGAAAACGACTGGTGCATTAAAGCTAATATGCGGGTGCAGTTAGAGAGGGGGGCAAGGAATTCAACGGTAATAGACTTTAAATCACATTGACATGTTTTGGAAAAGATGGATGCATACTAAACAGGCTAATTAGATGTTCCCTTTCGACATTTCACTCGTACTGCGTCTGCTAAGACGCATGGGGAAAACTCCTTTTCCCCCCTAACTGAAGCCTATTTGAAAACGCAGTTTTATTATCTACTAAAACTGCACGGTCATTGGCCGCTGTTTTGGGGACTATTTTTAACCAATGGGCAAGGCCCTGCGAACACCGGGCCAATGCCGTCGACCACACCCCATGGCGTGATGTCTCTGCTCCAATGACAGCAGGTGGGTCCATGGTGGTGTG
>JAUYWG010000039.1:13069753-13088518 GCA_034779775.1 Enteromius afrohamiltoni | reverse complement strand
TAAAAAATGTCTAGTTTGCTGATCCGTTATGTATATTTTCTGTTTATTCAATACATTACCAGTTTATTCAATAAAGATAATTAACAGCTTTGTTTCCGAGTACTTAGTTAACCCGACACAAAAAGCGGGATCGTTTAAATTCTTATGCAGTGGGCTGCGAAAACATATGTGTTTGGCTGTGTGGGCCGTGAGTTAAAAAAGGTTGGGAACCACAGCTATAAACCAAGTTTTTGAACTCTTGAAAGATGCTAAAACCCTTTTCAATTTATTTGTTTTTTAAAATAGTAACCGTTATCCAGCCCACTGTTGTCTGTGAGTTACCATGACAACCAGGAACAGCAGCTGCTGGAGAGGAGAGGTATTTACGTCTGATATTTCTCCGTTTTTCATCGGTTATACCAAAGAAAAGTTCAACAACTGCCTCAAATTGGTTAAGTAACATTATCTACAGTCTACTTTAAGTACTTTTGTTAAAGTGCTCCTATTATGCTTTTTCAAACATGTGAACATAAACTATCTGCAAAGTTGTGACGCTGACAGTGCATGTTAAATAAAGTTACTGCCTATTAAAAAAAAAGAGTTGGCTCACATTCGCCTAAACGAGTGGTCAGCAATTTTAAACTTTCTCTGTTGCTCAGCCACGTCACTAGGTTACATATTTTGCATAATGTCTGCCCATATATATATATATATATATATATATATATATATATACACTCTCTCACACACTCTGTATACACACACTGCACACACACACTGTATATACACACCGCACACACACACATTTATATTTAATCTTATTCACCTAATGGTAACGAGAGAGAGAGAGAGTGTGTACAGTTAATAGGTTAACTTATTACTCTGCTCTTTGTACTTGGTTTGCCTCCTTTAAAACTCTCCTGTAACGTCTTCTGTCGGACAGAGGGAGACTGAGCAGCTTGTTTTTGTTCCGCTTCTTTATAAGTTTCAGGGAGTGTTTAAAAAGGTTGCTTGTATTGTTGCTGTGTACGACATTCTTATCACAAATATTGCATTGTGCAGTATTTTTTTCTGGTGATGAGAAGTAGCACCACGCTACGTTTCCTCTCTGCCATCGTGCCATTCTGTAATGCGGAAGTGTGCGACTTGCGTGTGTTGAGTACATAAGTTAGCTGAAAGACACATGATCGCTCACATTCTGCCGCAGACTGATTGGTGTAACGTCTTATAAACAAAGCGTCACTGATTATCCTGTACACAGCGCTAAAACATTTAGTTATGCAGAAATTATTAAAATATATTTAAAATATCGATACTTTTAAAAAAATATCGATACCAAATTAAAAGCTTCTGAGTATTGATATATTGATATATACTCCACATCGATTACATCAAGTGAAGAAGACGCTGTATTCAGTGAGAGTTAATTTGTTTTGTATGCCCTTCTGAAAGATGAATCTACAAATAATGAGTGATTAACATAATTTTTTTTCAACAACACCTTACGCAGTACAGTCTCTTGTTGAGTTTGCGTCATTTTACTGATGACTGCTTTTCCAATCTTGGAGTACTACGCAATGTTCACCAAACGCTTGGTCTTAAAAGAAGGATCAGAGTACTGTTTATTTGGACATGCTTGCTCCTCTGAACTTCTACCTGTAAGTAAGTTAATAATTAATAAATTAATAATTGATGATTGTATTTTCTAGCGATCGTATTTGAATATGCGATGTTGTGTAACAACCCTGCACATGTCTTGGTAACCGACGAAGTTGTGTTTCTGTAGTTCTGTTGGGGCTGTAATGCAGTTTAAACATTGTGATTGATGCAGCTTGACTATCTGTCTGTCTCATCATGACTTTAAGGCCCTGATTACGAAGGGAAGAAGCAGGTATTTCCCTGCGGTTTGGTTATGTGCCGTAAAATTATTAACGTCATATGACACCCTATTTAACGTTACATAGGTTTGGCATAGTTATTATTGCGCTCAACAGCGTATTTATGCGAATTATTAATTTCTCTAAGTACCCGTTTTACTATTCTAAGAACATTTACTATGTGTAAATGTAAAAGTAATGATAAACGATGGCTTAACACAGTGTTATACATAGAGGTTTGGTATTTTACCGTTCATGTTTGTGTGTTTTTCAAAATAAATAAGCTGAATTCATTTTGAGTCTGTATTCATCAGTCACAGCTGTTGGAACAGCCTTTACGTTAGTTTGGGAATATTATGAGCACATAAATTAGATAAAAAACTGCATGTCCACCCATAGAAAATGATTGAAATAAAAAGAAAACACCACCAACCAACCAGCACAAAACTATTGATCCATGACGTTGCCATGACGTATAGGCACCTTTCATTTTTTCGGTTGCCAGTAACTAGTTACGCCGCTATGACGAAACTTTGGTCACCAGATTACTGTGCAGTTGCAGTGCAATCTGTACATGTACAAGCTACTAATACATATAAAACATTACTTTGGTGTAAAGCTGCTTTGCAATGATATGTATCATGAAAAGAGTTATACAAATACAGTTTTTGTCCATTGCTTGAACATATTTTGCAAAACTTTGCTCATTGTGCCAAAACTCTAAACACAAGTAAACATGACACAACACTGAGAAATGTACCATTCACATCTGTGTCAAATTGAAACTCTACTTTCAAAAACCTAAATTCTGCTGTCAAAACCTAACATTCCTTTGTCAAAATGTAACTCTGTTGACAAAATGATGCACACTTGCATTGTTTGCATAAACTTTCAGATCAGATCAGGGGGAACACACTAGTCTACTTTATATAAAACACTGCAGTATTTGATTTTCACGGTTTATTTAGAAGGCATATTTTCAGGAGACACATTTTTAAACAACCAAAGCAAGCAAATAGGCCTACTCAATATTGTACATTGCAGTAACATGAATTTAGATAAAGAAAAAAAAAAAAAACATAAAACAGTGATGGAAAAAAACTTCAAGTTATGTTACTTTGGTTTAAGCATGTGTCTATAGTGTTCAAGCAATGGGTAAAAACTGTAATTAAAAATCCATCTGGGTGAAAATGTGATTGAAATTTAAAGTGCACAATAATTTTAAATCATTTGTATTCTGCATGTGTTCATCTCGGATAAGGAAATATCATGCAATGTAACAACTAAAAGATTCATAACAAATGAGAACCATTCATAATGAATGTAGGCAAAATGTTCATGCATTACTGAATAGTATTGACAGGAAATTAAAAATGTGTGACTTAATGTTAATACATTTTTATATAAGCTGTTATTTTTTTGTGCTCAAGTATTAAATTGATGCAAAATTTGATTGTTTGTGTACCTCATAGCAGTTTAGTAGTGGTAGAAGTTAAAAATATGGGTTACATGTTATATTAGGTGGCCTTAAATACAGTGTACTTGCATCAAAAACATAAGTACAATGTACTTATTGTGTTCATATTGTATTGCAAAACACTATTGAGGTGGGATACAGCTAAATGTAAAATTTACTGCATATACACAATAAGTGCATTGTACCAAATAATTAATTTAAATGTAAATACACAGTAGGTAAGGTCACCTACCTGTAATATAGAGCGGGACCAAAATTGTGTATTTTTCTTTTTATTTCTTCATTACTTACCATTTAAAATTAGCCATGTATTTTAGGATGTTTTTTTAAACTTGTATGGATGTTTACCATTCTCTGATTTTTGTAAATTCTTTTTTTAAGTATATAAATATATTTTTCCCTGTTTTTCACGTCAGCCAGTTTGTTTTGTTAAGTTATAATTTTTCCTGTTAGTAATCTCATCTTTATCTATCAACTGATAAATATAACCAGGCTCTCAAGATGGCAGATTTCAAAACATATGCTCTAGACAAGCAATAGCCATTAATATTGTTGAGAAAGGTAACAGACAACTCCAGATTTTACCTCGTTGCTTGCAGTTTCTTAAGAATGTCCTTTTATGTTCATGTGGACAGCTGTACACATAGATAGTGGACACAAAGTATGCTCAGACTTTTCATCAAAATGTTATTTACCTCTAAATGGTTGCATCATTAACAAGGTCAGGGTTTCTGTGTTTAGAGAGTTTTAATGGCTGTTTATGGGGTGGTGGATGTCATCATTAATGTTCCTGCTCCCAGTCTGTTGCGGGTGATTTAATTAGTGTGTCTATGGTGATTCTGGGCAGAGAGCTTGCATATTAATGTTCTCATCGATGGACACACACAGCTCTGGGAGGAAATGTAATGGTGCAGAGGCTAAATGTGGCCATGCAGGGTTGATTGCTGCTAATTTGTTTCTCTGCTATGATGATGGCTGCGCTGACAGGAAGCGTAAGACAAAAATTGCTCTTGTGTTCAGCCACGGCATGGTCACTTGACAAACAGAATACGCTTTGATTGCTTCCTTTGCTTTCGTGGTGAATCTTGATATAGACAGCGTGTCCATGAATTTCTTAGCCATTATGAGTTTGGTCTCATCTAACCTATCAACATCCCCAGCACAATTTACATCGTCTTCTTACCAACCGAACACCCACTTTAGAGCCGGCATCCCTTGGATAATATTGTAAAATGTTATATTGGATTGTAAAATTATAGGAGCATGCATTCTGCTATATGCCACAGTTGATACATGTTAGCTTGATAACAATAGGACTCAAGCCATTAGTGACTCAAAGGACTATTTGTCAAATCGCATTTCAAAGCACACGCACTTTATTACAGTGATGTTGAAGGGAAGGGATATCCCTCAGCGGCACAATGGGATATAAATGCATGATGAACTCCTGAGTCTAGATGTGACCAAACCCTGTTGTTAGACTACAAAACTTTCAGCTCTGATTTAATTGGCTTAGACATAAGGCATGTGTTGAACTGGATTGCATAATGATGTTTGTGCAAAGCGTGAATGGCTGGTTGTAGCGAGGGAGTGCTAATAAATTTAAAAGATTGCTCTTTAAATGTTGGGTAGAAGCTGAGCATGAAATCCCACCGATGAATTGTTCATGACGTGGTTCAATAATGTGGAGGCATGGCGGAGGATGCAGGGAGGCCCAAAGTGCTCCTGCAGGAATACAGATGAACGGGAGGTAGAGCACACGAGTGTCACCAGGTTCAGAGAAGAACTTCAGCTAATGCCTCCTTTCTTCTCCATTCTCTTTTCCTTTTTCTTCCATTTTCTATGTACTGTAAAAACCTCTTGTACTATTCCAGGAGTGACATGCACCCACACATTCATCAAAAGCCCAGAAGCAGTACCCTGGGCAAGATACATAACTTAAGGATTAAAGAGTGTCATTAAATTTTTTTATTCTTTTTAATATACATTAAAGTAGGGGTTTGGTGCGTTTTTTTTTTTTTTATTTGTAAAAAAATGAATGCTGAAACTAATCTGTCTGTCTGTCTGTCTGTCTATCTATCTATCTATCTATCTATCTATTTAAAGTTGGCCTGTCTCAAAGGCATAATTTACCATTTGTTGCTTGTGTATAAAATGTTCATTGGTTCATTGGTTAGTTCTCTTTAGTTGCCATTGATTATGCTTTGTGTGTTTGTTTACTCATTGGTTGTAATTAGCTCTGTCTTCCAATACATATAAATGTTTCACTACTTCTATTGACTTTAGCTTGACCATTTATTTGAACCACAGAAGATATTTGCTTTTCCTTCCTATGTGAACCAAAAACACCTTTTATTTTATGACATGTATATTTAATGCAACTCTTCAACAAAATTGATTAGGTTTTTAGTCTTGGACTCAAAAGCCTCATGTTTCTTAGAATAGGTTTGAATTCAACGTTTGGCTAGGTGCAAAGATACTTTTTTGTTTGATTTATTCATTTCATTTGGCCAGACGCCTCCAAGGCTTTGAATGGGTTTACAGTTTTTTTCAGTCGCTTTGGTGCATTTCTCACAACAGTACTTATATTTGCACAACAGTTAATGCATTTCTCAAAACAATTAGCCAGGTGTGAACATCATAGTAGCAGTTTCTCATTCTTTCCAACAAATTGCAAATGCTTTTGGACATGCATCAATTGCTTTCATACAACTCTCTGCTGTTTTATAACATTATCAGTTGCTTATGTCATGTCAGTCACTAAACTTGTGAATGCTGAATAGTCATTCCATTTAAAACGAATAGTCCTCATTTCATTGCTTGAGTCATTACATACAAAAATGTTGAACTAGTTGTCAAAATCTGTCAAGCAAATTTGAAAAAAAGTACTAGATGTTCCTGGATCAACATCCTTGTATATATTTTGGGTAGGGGTAGCTTTAAGGGTAAGGATTGGGATAAGTTTATATTTTTGGACAGTAATGTTGATCCAGGATCTACACTATCCCTCACTACATACAGTAATGTCTAACTTTACTGTAGTTTTCAAATGGCTGTGCAAATAGTAAATAGTGCTGCTTGAGCATTTTCAGAAAGTGTCACCAAAATCTTTTTTTTTTTTGCATTGTAAAAAATGTACAGAGTACAGGACTTTTGTCAGGACTTTTCCAGGACTTTTGTGTGTCAGGACTTTTCATCTTGATGACACTGACACTTTCATTGACATGAATACTTGCTTTTTGGGCAAGTATTAACTATCCATTTTGATCAAGTGACACACTTTTGCAGGTTATCAACTAGGTTTTGCAGTTTGCACTAATAATTTTGAGAAATGCATAAACTGTTAAATTATTTTCGTAGTAAAACGTCCCTCAAACTTAATAAGCACAGAAGCAGTCTGGCGGAAGCGGACGTATCGCGTGTGCGCCTCTGGGAAATGTAGTTTCAAAAGAAACGTTTCCTTACTTTTTAGCAACGGAAAACCAGTCTCTTCTTGGCCTTTATCGAAATACATTTCCTACATTTTTCTTTACAAATCCTCGGTTTGTGCTTCTAATTCATTACTGGCATTTTGTTTTGTTCTCTCTCTGTGCTCGTCACTAATCACACGATGCATACATCTTGTGTCATCCGCCGGGACTGCTTCAGGTTTCCAAAATTGCTCATTACAGTTTTTTAAATCACTATGAGAGTTTTTTCAATACATTTAACAAGTTTTCTAGTTGCTTTGATACAAAATGCATACAGTTAACACCAATTGAAAATGCTTGAACTTATTTTACACACAAGCTTAACCAAGACCAAAACAATGTCATTTTAGAGTCAAATTTACAAATGCTGACACTGTATGTCAGAACAGATAACATCATGTTCTAAACATAACTTCTATAGGCTAAAGTCAAAGTGAACAGCTGTTCATATTGTGAATTGAAACACAATTATCCTCCCTGTATTTTATTCGATTGCCTATGAGAAACAGATTATTGCAATTATGCAAAAATATAAAACACAGCTGATTCCCATCCAGGAATTGGAGGTTTTTCCAATCACATGATCTGTTCTACAAGAGGACTCTTTGGGCTGATCTTGTGTGGAAAAAAAAACAATATAGAGCAACACAAAGAAAGAAAGAACGAAAGAAAGAAAAGAAAAAATGCCTGCACAAGGGAGAGGGAGATGAGTAGCAGGACATTTGAGAGGAGTGGGACAAGGTAGGGGAAGAGGAGTCAGAATGTGTGGTGGCGCTCAAAGAAGGACCAGAGCTAGGCTAACTGATCAAATACAGCAAGAGCTACTCGTTGACCATGTCATAAACCACGGGCTATCATATTATGGATAAGGCATGGCAAACGATTCTTCCCACGATGCCTTGCCAGAGAAGATATCAGGTGTGATGTGGATGAGAACATCAGGCTTCAAATATAAGGGCAGACCTGACACATAAAATAACGCAGTTTCTGTCATTTCAGTTAATAATAGTGTTTTTTTTTTTCAATGTGTTTATGAAGTTTTTTGGGAGTTTCACAATGATTTTCTTGTAGTGTGAGTTATCTGAACAGATTAACTAAAGAATTAGCGAGTCTGTTAATAACACACATTACAATTATTTTGCTAGCAAGCAGCATTCTCTATTTAGTGAACATAAACAAGTGAATTTGGCGACTCTTAATAGGAGCGCATTATGCGCATACATACGTGCCATAATAAAATGGTGAAATAATTAACACTTGTATGGCTAATTGTTTTGTTGACATGTTAAAGAGGATATGGCAGGTTTTTAAAAACATTATTATTCCTAATTTTCATTTAACATATGTACAGTTCATAGCATACTTTCCATTTCTTTCAAAGACGTTTGCGTTGGCATATTCACTAAAATAGGTACCGGATCTCGATCATTGTGGGTTAGAAATAAACATCTGTTCTCTGCTCTGATTTCCTTCTGGCTTTTCCTCCTGCTGGTATTATTTAACCCTCTAAAGATACCTTCACATATTTATTTTTATCTTTTTGTTCCTTTTTTCTTCTTCTTTTGTCTTACCTTTACTTGGCTAGGTGGCCACATGTGTGTGTAAAGCAATTAATGAGTTAGTGTGACATTTGACGCAGGTGCTTGTCCTCATCCTAACTCTAATGAGTAGACATCCTCTGTCCGAGACAGGCCCCTGACCTCCTCACCTGACAGCACCCCACAGCTGCCAGTGAACACCAGAGCAATACCAAACACAGGTTTACACAGAATAACATTAACCATGCTTCTTCCCGACTTTGAAAAGTAGGGTTGTATGAGAAAGAAAGTCTGTAAACATGTAGATGGTGATGCTCATCTATAATGGCATTGGCAGACAGCAGGGAGAGATCTATAAATCTTACATGGAAGCACTACCAAACATTCTGTGTCCAGCTCCAAACACTAAACTCATTAACTTTATTGCACATTATCATAGCACCGCAACAATATCTGTCTAATTTGTATCATTGCTGTAAATTGAAAGCAATTACAAACTGTAAATGTAATTTTCCAGCTGTGAAATAGGACACTGGATGATGAACTGTGACTTACGTGAGTAATGAAATATTCATGGTACTTAGCTGTTATTTCCCATATCACATTCAAAGTTGACAGCAGTGTGTTATAGTTCTTTATAATTAATCAAACATACCCAATAAAAAATAAAAACAGGTACAAATATTGCTTCTGACTTAGAGCCTCATAAATGCTTCATCTTCTAGCAGTACATATGATGTACTTAGTCAGGAACATGGTTTTGGTTTCAAAGCAAAAATCAAAGTCCAGTGAAAACACAACGAGGAAGACAAGTAGTTATACAAGCAGTCCAACTTAAATTAGTCCAACTCCTTTAGTGTTGCAAAATTGGTCTACTTTAACACTTTTTTTATGTCCACAGGTTGAAGTGACCCAAATAACATGATGATTAGCCCATAAAATGTGACTTTTACCAAGGGAACTTTACCTAAAAAGTGTATTTTACCCCTGGGATGTGATTTTTACCGGGAGCCCGAAAATCTGTATGCTGTGAAAACCTGGCAACACTGATGTTTTTTTAAATGAATGTCTTAAAATGTTAGGGGCAGTCGTGGCCTAATGGATAGGGAGCTGGACTTGTGATTTGAAGGTTGTGGGTTTGAGTCCCAGGTCTGGCAGGGATTGTAGGTGATGGGAGTGAATAACCAGTGCTCTTTCCACCTTCAATACTACAACTGAGGTGAGACCCTTGAGCAAGGCACTGTTCCCCTAGTCTCAGCCTCAGATGTCATGCCCATGGAACATTGGCTAAACATCTGAGGCATATGGTACACTTAACTGGAAAAACTTCAGGAATGTCAAAGTCATGAAATGATTGGTTGAATTGTATCGTATTTCAAGGAGACGCAAGTGTCATGTTTATTTTCGGTCCACTGGGAAACAAAGTGCTGACGTGTGATTGCAGGGAAAAAAACTGTTGTGTTTTCATGAATGACAATAAGCATTTATTAAGATCAGTTAAACATTGGATTCTCTAAAGTATACAAGATATAGAGGTTATAGGGCATAGAATCTTCAAGAGAGGTCCAGGAATTTTGTTTGAGGCACTTAGTGAAGACAAGAGAAGATATTTTAGCCTGTTTGCTGACGGGATTTGGGAAGAATATTAATTTCCAAGCCTGGCCGACCCTTTGTCAGCATTTAGAAGGATTCTCAGCAGATCCAATTTTACAAGTTGTGTGTCCCCTCCTATGGCAAACATGAAACAACAGACACTGACATCGCAACTGGGCGATTCAGTATTGTGTTAGATTCTCCAGAATTGCTTGAGGGTGTTAAAAAGTGTAGATAAATGCTTCAAACAGATGTTTACCACGAGTGTCTCATCAGGATTCTCTATGCTGACTGACTTGTTGCACGCCGTTCTGTTGTTGTGGGGGCATTTCCACGCCCCTAAATGTGACGCTGAATGAAACAAACTGTGATTGATTGTTTGCCATGATGGTCAAACGGCTTTATGGGCGGGCCATATTCCAGAATTCCATCCCGCTCAGCTCAGAGACGGAGTCTGTTCGTCGACTGGTGTTCCTCTTGAGTGGAGAGGACCCACAGAGATGCACGATCGCAGTTGTGCTTTCCTTCCCGCAAGAGAAGTTGGAGCGCAGGCTTAAAGTGTATGTTGCTGCCATAGCCGCATATCACGACTCAGTGGAGGGCGCGTCCATCGGGAAGCATCAGCTCATCGTTAGATTCCTTAGGGGTGCGCATCGGGTTAATCCCCCGAGATCACACCTCTTGCCCTCCTGGGACCTGACCGTCACCTTAAACAGGCTGCGGTTAGCTCCTTTTGAGCCCCTTCAGTCGGTCGATAAAAATATCTGTCACTGAAGACTGCGCTTCTCATTGTGCTGGCCTCTACAAGTCGACGAAGAGAGCCAGTTCGGCCCAGCTGATTCTCATGTTATCCTGAGACCCCGGCCCAGCTACATGCCCAAGGATTACACCACGCCTTTCCGCGATCAGGTGGTGAACCTGCAAGCTCTGCCCCAGGAGGAGGCAGACCCAGCCTTAGAGTTACTGTCACCAAAAACAGGTTGGCTCACTGGGTGGTAGAAGCCATCTCCCTGGCTTATTTATACCAGGGAGAGCCTTGTCCCATAGGACTGAGAGCTCACTTAACAAGGAGTATGGCCTCGTCCTATACGTTGGCTCACGGCGCCTCTTTAGCAGTGTCTGTAGAGCTGCGGGCTGGGTGACACCCAACACCTTTGCCAGGTTTTACAACCTCCGCGTAGAGGCTGCGTCTTCTCGCGTCCTTTATCAGGACAGCAGGTGAGCGAGAGGACCGGCTGGTGCCGGCGTGCTGCCCCGCTCCCACAGGACCCATGCCTAAATATCTCAGTGTTCCCTTGAATGTCGGTAACCCTCCCTATTGAGTCGCAGAGGGTTGAGAAGGTTATGTGCAGATTCCTCCGTTAATGAACTGGAAAAGCTAAAAAAGTCTTGCGAGTTGGCAGGGGACCCGGCGTAACTCGGCCTTAGAGTCGTGGCCTTTTCCATGGGTATTCCCATATGTAACGTCAAAGTGATACGACTGAAACACAAGTAATGTCTAGGTTACGAACGTAACCCATGTTACGTTCCCTGAAGGAGGAAACAGAGACGTTATACTTTCTCCTGCCACGACTCTGAGGTTGCGCTGATGCCGGCAACGGGTTTCAGCGAAAACCTGCAGGCGCACTGTGCATGTGTCCTCTTATACTTACGCAGTGATGATCAGTGCCTGCCAATGTTCATTGGCCTTTAGTAAAGAGCTCAAAGGCAATAGGTCTCTCTGGCGAGTTCCCATATGTAATGTCTCCATTCCCTCCTTCAGGGAACGTGGGTTACATTCGTAACCTAGACGTTTTGCTTTGTTTTGCTGCAGAAATTCAATACAAAAAAAAGAATTACCATATCGAAGTAGCTTTATAAAATGTACAGTTTTTTTGTAAAAAAAAAATACAGACACAGAACTGCTGCAGTACAGACTTTATTTACAAAAGGACAATACTACAAGATATACAAACAGAAAAAGAAACGGGATTATAATAATAATTTTTAAAAAACGAAGAAATCTTCTATTCTGCTCGGTCTTCTGCATTTGGCTGCATGTTCGCATTCCACATCACACCTTATTTCTTCTCTGGCAAGACATCGTAGGAAGAACCTTTTGGCATGCCTTATCCATGATATGATAGCCCATGGTTTTTGACATGGTCAATGATAGTAGCTGTATTACATAGTAGCTTACTGTATTTGATCAGTTACCTTAGCTCTGGTCCTTTGAGCACCACCACACATTCCAACTCCTCTCCCACTACCTTGTCCCACTTCTCTCAATTGTCCTGCTACTCCTCTTCCTCTCCCTTGTGCAGGCATTTTTTTCTTTCTTTGTATCTTTGTGTTGTCTATGTTGTTTCTTTTCCACACATGATCAGCCCAAAGAGTCCTCTTGTAGAACATATGATCATGTGATTGGAAAAAAACTTCAACACCTCAGTGTGGTTCCTGGATGGGAATCAGCTGTGATTTATATATTTACATAACTGCAATAATCTGTTTCTCATTGGCAATAGAATAAAATACAGGGAATACATTTGTGTTCACAATATGAACAGCTGTTCATTTTGACTTTAGCCTATAGAAGTTATGTTTAGAACATGATGTTATCTGTTCTGACACACAGTGTGAAAGCATTGGTAAATTTGACTGTAAAATTACATTGTTTTGTTTTTGGTTGAGCTTGTGTGTGAAAGAAGTTCAAGCATTTTGTATCAAAGCAACAAGAAATGTGTTAATTGTATAGCCTACAAAGACGGATGTTGTGCTAACTGTGTTAAGAGTTTAGGAAACTTGTTAAATGTATTGAAAAAACTGTCATAGCAATTTAAAAAAAACTGTAAATATAGAGCACAAATTCCTAGTAAGGGAAACCTTACTACCTGGCCACATGTCACGTTCTTTCCTTCCTTTCCTAAGATGCTTTTAGCTATAAAGAAAGCAAATTCATGATACTGGATGGTGGCTGGAGCTAAATGTTTTAAGCAAAATTTTCAAGGCAAAATGTCCAATAAATAATAATTTTCTGTTGAAGTTTAAAGTCACGAATGACAGTATTCATTTTGGCACACAACTTGGACATTCTGCTAAAGTTATTTCATGTTATTAATATAAGTTTAAAATACAGCAATAATATGAATATAAATTGTCTCCTGTTTTTTTTTTATTTTTATAAATGCAATAAAACTGTAATAAAACAACAACAAAAAAAACTTTTGAAGTGTAGTGTACATTATATCAAATAAAAAGAAATAAATAGAAGTAACATAAAATGTTACTTCTACATAACATGCAAGATATCAACTGACAATGTTAATTCCTGCACAGATGGGAATCTTTATTTTGATGCACATTTAGTGAAGAAGGCATTTAGGAAATGAGAAGGGAGACTGAAAATGTCATGCTTATATGCAATAGTAAGCACGCCTGAGGGGGTTGTGCCCACTCGAGCGTTGATGGACTGACAGAAGTGGTCAGAGGTTGGTTAAGGCATCAAGACTGAGAGAAAGAGGCAAAATGTGGTTGTTACATTCTTGTAACAAAATATACTTTTTTTTTTTTTTTTTTTTTTTTTTTTACAAATGTTTATTTTGCATACACTTATGTTTATTTAAATATAAAGGGTGCTTCTTCTATTTTTTTGTAATTCTTGCAGTGCTGCCTAAAAGCTTGCTAAATCTAAAAAGTGGTTTTACATGGATCAGATCTGTAAACATTACCTTGACAGACACTATATGCTGCTAAAAAATGATATGCAGCTGATCATACTTGACTCGCTGTCTTTTTGTCATTTTCTTGAGTTTGTAAAGAATGAACCCCTCCTTCGTCTTTTCGGCTACAGAAAATGCCCTCCTAATAGAGGATTGATTGTCACATCAGGCTTTTACTCATATTGAAATTCTTACAGTTCCTTTCCTTTGCCCCCCCCGCTCCAACTTTCCACTTCATCTCTCAGACGTGATGAGTGCTTTTCAGCCACGCTTAATGTCAATCAAACCAATGTTTAAAACTGTAGATTATTGTAATCAACTGCTCAAAGAGGAAATCCTTTGAGAGAGATTTCAGTTGGATTCAGGGTGAGAATATTATGCAGTATAATGGCATCACATTTTTATTACCTTCTGATGTACAGACACTTCATTCATTAAACACTGTCAAAAAAAAAAATGCTTTTACACAGGATGCATAAACAGATGACAATCAGTAACTGTACTGTGAAACACTTTTAAAAATTGTTTTATGGTAATAAGTCTAATGTCATCTTTGTCTCTCTTTCTCTCTCTGCAGTTAAACCGACAGTCATTGATGTTGATATCTTCGTAAATAGTATTGGACCCGTGTCATCAATAAATATGGTGAGTGAATGCATGTCCATAAGCTGTGCTATTTTAGTCACTATGAAAAGAATGATTTTAAAGGGATTGTTTGCACAAAATTGTTTTATTTTATTTTGGAACTTTTTCTACAATCTTCATTCTGCTACTTTCCATAAAACAGCTTACATAATGAGAGAACTTTCATTATAGTGTGAACTATGATTCTTTACTGTCTCCTTTTCTTTATTTCTCAGTCACTCTCTTTCACTCATTCAACAGTGTTATAGTTAAGTCCCATTGGTGACATATGGCTGTAAGTTTGAGTTGAAAGCAGGGCCACTAGCTATCCCTCTGAGATGTGAGTCCAATGCTTAAGCTTCATCTCCCCTGAGGCAGAGAAAAGCTTCAGGGGAAAGACAGAGGAAGAAAAGACTCAGACTTAAAATGAGACATAGGAAGTGGCAGAGGAAAAGAATATCTGTGTTTTTTGGCACAGTAGTTGGCACTTGATGTAATAGTTAATCATAAAAATTCATTGCCTTTATCTACTGTAGCATTAAAAAATTAAATAAAGCCGCAGCTTGTTCCATATTTATGTGCGCTTCAATCGAAATCATATGTAAATGTGGACGACGCGACAGATCACTTCAAATGGATGTTAAATTCCTCTGGAGCATGATTCTGTCTTTGGTCCCCAATACATCAGATTCATCCTGTATTCACTTCCAATTATCACGGCCCAGGGCTCTGAGAATGGGAGAGAATTGTTGGATAATGAGTAGTGGCCAAACAACCACCTGAAGAAACAGTAGATATTGATCGATATGTCACCTAACAGTGTGTTAAGGGCTGTTTTAAAGCTTAAGGGAGATGTTTCTTACAATTCACAGCAGACAATAATATTTAAGAGTGCTGAAAAGTTTTAGGATATGAACATTGACATTCTTTTTAGACTGGCATCTGAATGGAACCTGAAAGGTCATGACCTCTGCGACGAATACAAGCATGCATATTCACATGATTTATTTGCATATTTTGCCTAAAGAGGGAACAGAAATGTTTTATTTCTCAGAGAAATTTGGTGTTTGCATTAGCATGAATGGAAGTCAATCAACAAGAAATATCTAACTTATTGTAATCTTCCTATCTTTTCATTTTAGTTTATTGCATGGGCTTTATGAGTTGTCAGAATGCAAAGTGCGAGTAACATTTAAATATGCTTTCATTAATCTATTATCTCATGCCCTGTGTCTCTCCATCTCCCAATATTATTGTCCATGACAATTTCATTTTCTTGAAATGCTGCACATACAATAACATTGTCAGGCAGGTTATTTGCACACCTAGGACCAGCTCAGCCAACAAACCAAATAGCATTTTTATTTTCTGCAGCTGGTCTTCACACCATCCACCTTAGTACATAAAATTATGTACATTTTACACAACCAAAAGAGAATAATTCTAAAACAGACATTAAAAGTAATATATATTGTTGCCTATATTTGTCATATAATAGTTGGGGATCTTATAATGTTCAAGACTCAATAACTCCCTCCTCAAGGCATCTGTTCTCACATCATGGTCCGATCCTGCTGTTTGTGCTTTCCTTTGTTTGGCCACTGCTGTATTACATAGTGTGGAAACTCTAGAAAATGAATAAACACCTACGCAGAAGCCACAGCAGTAATTCCAGTGGGAGGGTTTTTGGCTGTGAAACTCAATCGCTAAATGCACTTATAAAGCGTCATCGTCCTGCATGAGTCGCCTCTGATGTACAGGGACATAGGGACAACCAATTGTTACATTTCCACAGTGGTGTTTAGAATTTTTGGGGAAAATAAGTATTATAATTTAAAAGTGACCAAAAATTTTTTTAGTCAGCCACATAAAAAAAATACCAAGCAGGAACCTCTGCCAAAAGCTAGCACTGGAAGTTGCTCAAACAGCTGCAAACATTGAGGTATAATCCACTTTACAATGAGGTTAAAGGGTTAGTTCACCCCGAGCCTTATGTTGTTTCAAACCCATAAAACCTTTGTTCATCTTCAAAACACAAATTAAGATATTTTTGATGAAATCAGAGTGCTATCTGACCTTCCATAAACAGCAACACAACTACAATGTTCCCAAGTCCAGAAACATAGTAAATACTGTGAGCATGTTATAAATATCACACAAATGAATGAATAATTCCCATAGAATTCATGATCACCTTCTAGCAGACCTATACAGGTGGAGCTGGGGAAGGTGGAGGGTTTCTGAAGTGTGCTGCTACAGCAAAGACTAGCCAAGTATTTGATTGAGCTGCAAACTCATTGGCTACCGATACAGTAGAGAACCAATCAGCTCTACCATGTGATGATTTTGTTATGTCAGATTGAGTTAGGCCAATCAGACTGCGCCGTCTAGAGTCTCATGCTAGAACTTTGGATTTGATGTTAATCTCAGCATTTACTAATACATTTTTAAGACCAAAACGCACTATATGCACTAACAATAACTGGTTAATATGTAAATAAATAGTGTTAAAAAAAAGAATTATAGTTACTTCATTAACTAATGTTAAAAAATTAGATCTTATTTTAAAGTGTTACCATAATCCTAATATGAGCGGTGCACATTTACCTGCCATTCAGCAAATTATTTCCTCTACTTTAAGATCACAATGTAGTTAAAGACAATTTATTAATTTTGTTAATGAGTATGCTAATTTTTGTGTTATTTTGTATTTTTTTTTTGTATTATCTATTAAACGGAGTATTACAGATATGCATTAGGATATTTTTTTTATCTATGCCATTTGGTCCAGATTGAATTATTTATTTATTTATTATTATTTTTGTTTTTTTTAATAAAGTTTTGTTTTTATTTCAGTTAATTATTAATAAAGACACTTTTTATTTAATATTTATTATTTATTACATTGGCATTTGTGTTCATTATTTTAATTGTGATTATGCTTTATTACAATGCAGCACACTTTTCAGCTTGTACTCTGCTTTACCTTTCCCTGTAATTATCTTTAATGGAATACATCATTTGTGTACATTAATAAATGAAAACCATTATCAGCTAACTACCAAACCAGCTTTACTTGTAATGGACAGGAAATACTGTGTGTAATTTACCTGCAATTAAATCAAGCCATTATTATTCAAGTTCATGCTGTGATGGTGGATTAGCAAAATAGAGCTTAATCATTGTTATGCACAGGATGTGCCAAAACCATTGTCAACCAGGGACAAACTCTCTCGTTATCGCTTGTTGTTTGTGGCACCAGAATTCCTGCTGGGCTGTTCAATAATTATGGTGGCTAGCACATTTAATATGGCATTGATTGTCACCGTAAAAGAGGTCTTCATTTGTGTTTTGGTTATTCTCTATCTGATAAAGTGAATAA
This sequence comes from Enteromius afrohamiltoni, assembly GCA_034779775.1. NCBI lineage: Eukaryota > Metazoa > Chordata > Actinopteri > Cypriniformes > Cyprinidae > Enteromius > Enteromius afrohamiltoni. Next base: position 13,070,880 of record JAUYWG010000039.1, on the reverse strand, counting down.
ACCTGTATAGATTTCTGTGAAAAGAACTTGCAGGAGTACAGATCTGGTCCTGTCAGTGTGTCATCCTCCTTCCCCGTACACCACCACTCCAGTAAGACAACATTTACACAATACAATAAAGGCCTAGGAGAAAATAGCGGATAGACAGGGTCAATTTCCCCCAACACAGCAGGTTGCTTTAGCTGCACCTAATTCTCCATGTGCCATTTAAAATCCTGTGGATTATAGGTAACAATTATATGAAAGAATGGGGGGATTAGTCAGTGCGGCAGATCATCGCCTTCACAAAATGCAGTTAATACCCTGCAGAGACCAGCAACGGTCCTGTGGCTCTGTACTCGGATCCTTGTCCAGCTCACAACTCCCTACAGAAAAGGTGAAAAGGTGTATGCACGGCCCTCCGGCTTCACTCTTTTTCTGGCTGACCGTGAGCCTGGCCACACCTGATTGCTCTCAGACCTTGCTTCTTTCAACTGCGTATTGATCTCATCCTCAGCTTGCTTTTCCTTCCTCTTCACATGTTACGGATTGCAATCATTTCCCGGGGCGAGACAATGGCTCATTGCAATTTTCTTTTTCTTTTTTTGCAAACTGTGTGGATTTTGATTGATTATGGTAGCCTTAGATGCTTATGCCCACCTGCTGGATTTCAAACTTTAGAGATGTGTGGGATCAATAAGCTGTGGTATCTCTGAGTAGGATTGGCTCAACACCGAACTGAATGGATGTAATTGTATGTTTTTTTTTAATGTATGTTTATGGGCGCATTCTGTCTTTTTTGGGACAGGACAGTAGAGAGCTGACAGGAAAACAACGAATGGAGATAGAGGGGGCGGGATCGGCAAAGAACCTCAAGACGCTGTATATCGGTGCACTAACCACTAGGCTATTTCCACAGACAGATGTATTAGCTTTGAATATAATGGAAACATTCGTTGGATTACTTTAACTTACAAATATGTATGTTTTAACACTATTTAGTCATTTCTATGTTCATAAGCTTATACAAACCGGATTCCAAAAAAGTTGGGACACTAAACAAATTGTGAACAAAACTGAATGCAATGGTGTGGAGATGGCAAATGTCAATATTTTATTTGTAATAGAACATAGATGACAGATCAAAA
>JAUYWG010000039.1:13055199-13069653 GCA_034779775.1 Enteromius afrohamiltoni | reverse complement strand
TCTCCACATCATTGCATTCAGTTTTTATTCACAATTTGTTTAGTGTCCCAACTTTTTTGGAATCCGGTTTGTATATTCATTATATCATAGTTATAAAGCATTCCATTTTAATTTTAGAAACAGGCTTTCATGTAAATTGCATTAAATTGTAAACAGAAACTTTGAACTGAGGTTAGTTTGCTCTGATATGAAATTCATATATTTTTTTTTTATAGCACTATACCGTGAAACCCTACCTGTGGGAGAGATATTGAAATCTCAGCAGTTCATCAGTCTACTGGCATTACAAAACTGGCAGCGATTCTGTCTTCTGAATTCAAACTTATCAAGAGCTGTCAAATCTGTATGAATCAGTCAGTGGTGTTTACATACTCAATCTATATTTTGATAACACATACAGAGGTGCATATACATCTAAATCAAATTTTCACTTGGCTCGGTTACACTGATAAGGCCGGTGAGCTCATTTCATGATGAAACTTGGCTGTCACTTGTCATTCACTCTTGGGCTCAGAATGAATGGCAAATTTTGCACTGCAGCTCATGTGCTTGATTTACTAATGCTTAGAGAAGAAATATTTGATAGTTTGGTTTAAGTGTGCTTCTACAGTTGCTCTGAGTATTGATTAACTCAATCTGAGACAAAGTGTTTGTGGAAAGGCCATCAATAACAGAGTTCATGCAGAGGGTATTCACAAGAGTTTAAGATTGAATGGTTAGCGTGACCCAGTTTGCCCCTGCTGGTAGATGTTGTTATTGCAGAACCTGGCCCCTGAAAGTAACTTTTTTCTATTAATAGCAGTTTGAAAATTTCACAGTATTCTTTATCTATATTTAGTATTATTATTAGTAGTAGTATTTGCAAGCAATATAGAAAGTGCAAGTGTTTAATTTTATTATAGTACACTAACTAGAAAACTACAATTTGAAAGAGTTTAATTTAACAGTAGGATCATACTGCTGAAATGTAGCTAGCTGTGGAACAGGTCAAATTTAGTTAATAGTTATATAAAATATAAATGATTAAAGCAAATAGAATTGATTGATTTTGTGTATATAAACCTTATTATAGCGTATTTTAAACAAATATTCAATTTAAATTTTGAGACACAAAAGCAAGGCATTATAAATGTGACTGTATTCTAATTTTAATCATTTTTAATGAGCATAAATCTGTTTACTGTATTCAATTTACAAAGTATGAACATGGATAAAATATGGCTAGCTATCAAACAAGCAATACTTAGTCAGTAATTTGTTCAAATATGTGAAATTTAAAAACCTATTATGTGCTTTGTCTATGTACAAATTTTGCTATTGTGTATTTATAACACACTTTTTTTTCTGCTGTATTTCGCATCACTACTGAAGGACATGGCAAAAAAACAAACAGACAAATTTGAGATGGTAAGACTTTCTCCCTGAGGCTGGAGTGGAGGATTACTAAGGAGGTATTGAATAAAGAAAGCAGCCGTCAGCCAACATCTGCTTGTCAGTTTGAAGTCAGCGGTCACTCTATTCACTGAGCAATTCAAGCTTGGCCTTGGCCAGCGACTGCCCGAGGGTGTTCAGGCTTATTGCAAGGGTAAGAAATGGCCGGTGTGAGATGATCAAATTATTCAGAGGGCTTCTGTTAAGAGGTGACGCGTGATTATGGGAACGGCAGGGTTGAACAGGAGGCTTGAATAGATTTGCACCTAAAATAACTGTGTGGTTTGCTTACGGTGTGATATGATGCTGTAATGGTGCTTCAGAAATATGAATGCTCCTAATAACTGACCATGATTATCAAAGCGCGTTGAGTGCCGCTTGATTTTTGTCCACATGAGAAACCAGCTTTACTCATCAATCTAATTGTGTGAAGCTGAAATAGCCAACTTCATAGTATTCACTGCAGAAAACGGGTCTCAAGCGCCATATAATTTGATTTTAATGGCTCTATATAACATGAGTCAGCTAGCAGCCAGACGCTGAATAGGGCTGATAAATTAGCATTAATCATCCCTGTTCCTTGTGTCCCCTGTGTCCCTAAACCACAGTTGATGGTATAATTGTAATTAATGGAGCTTTAAGATCTACATTAAAATGTGAGATCATTCTACTTATCATGTTGATCTGTTACTTGCTGCACAGCTGAAAGTGGTGGCAACATGATGCAGTTGATGTGGAAATGGCCCCACATTAGCTAGGCTGATGTGTCGAGCTGATGTCAAGCCCCGCAATGAAAATCAATGATCCCGTGTGAAAGCTGAGGTTTGATTGATAGCATCAAACTGAGCGTCATCCTTCAGCTTCCCCTGATGATGGCCTGAGGTTTACAGAGTCAGACAGGTATGTGCTCTCAGACAAATGACAAGTGTCTTTGTGGTCTGTCAAGGGGAGACATGCTTTTCTCATGTACAAAAGCTGTCTTTACGGTGATATGTCAAATAATTGATATTTTTATTCTTACACTTTATTCATAATGTATACATCCTCTGTATACTAGGGATGTGCATCTTCATTACTGAGGCTGATGCGATACGCATCTCGATGCATAGCCAACGATGCGATACATGAAAGATACATGAAGCAGCTAGTGATGCGATACAATACACCCCTGTTACGACGCAGTGCAAACCGATTTTGATTCGATTCAACACGATTCGATGCAGTATGATGCAATGAAACAAATATGCAGGTATACTGGTATTGGGAGCATTTGTTCTCTGTAACGCTGTAAGGCTGAATGTCTTTACAGATAAGAAAAAAGGTGATTGCGTCGGTTATTGTCTTGGAAAGAGCATACTCACCATATGAAAAAATTAAATGCACAAAAACACATAATTTTCATGTGTTTTTCACTAACTTCAAAGGCCTGTTAAATGAATAAAACTAGAGGCATTTGTTAGCTTTAAGATTAGTTTTTCAATTCAATTATTCAATCTAAATACACTTTTTTGTTGGAGTTCTTTCCAAAATTTCTCTTGTATTCTCAAAGTGTAACCTATTTAATCTAATCTACATTTGCATGCAAGCCTTCTGTTGCCTGGCAAAATTTAATATTTCTTATACAAAATGTGAGAAGGGTCAGACATATTTGTTCCTGACAGGCTCTGCTATTTTTTCATATACACATATTGAAAACTTTGCTCAAGTTTATTGTGTATAATATATAAACTATAATATAGACAGTAGCATAACAAAGTATGCTGGCAATGACATAAATTAAAGCACACAGTGTTCAGAGAAGGACGCTGGAAAATACGACAGAAATAAGATGCTTGTCTGTAGCCTACTGCAGTACAAGCCACGGTTCAGCTGCGTGCGGCAAACGCTGGCAGTGTGAAAGGACAATTGGCGCGCACTGCTTCTGCACTGCTTACAGTACGCCCAGGTTCAGCTGAATCCGAGTCAGAGGAGGAGGAGGAGTCTCCAAACGCACACTGTGTCAGCGCTTCAAGTGTGTTGTCAGATTCGTCGTGCTGCCTGTATATTTTAAAGTGGCATGACATATTTTACAAATTCCACTTTCTAAATAATGAAAGTATAGTATGCCTACTTATAATTATAAAAAAAATAAATCAGGTTTTACCGATGCAGATACGATAGAAACGATACATAACGATACAAATGCCAATTTGTATCCGATGCACACATTTTAAGATGATGCACAGAGCGAATTGGAGAATCTTCCCATCCCTACTGTATACATTTATGCATAATTTTGTTTATTAAGCTTTTATTGTGGCTGTTCAGAATTCAACTACCAGTGTTAAAAAGTATCTTGACTTCTGCTAACTTACCTAAACACAGATGGACAGAATGAAATAATCAAGGGAACATGGGAAACTTGGTCAAAGGAAAAAAAAACATGACAGGAGAACAGAAACAGGGAAAAACACATACAAATGTCTCCATTACAGAGTCTATTGTTTTTTATCAATTTAACATATCCTTGCTGAATAAAAGTGTTAATTTCTTATATATAAAAAAAGAAACTTACAAATATATAAAATGACAATAATTCAGCATATTACAATGAAGGATCATGTGACACTGAAGACTGGAATAATATGATGAAAATTAAGATTTGCATCACAGGAATAAATTGATTTTAAGGTAGAATAATTCGATTTTAAAGTATATTAAAAGAGAAAAAGTCTATTTGAAATAATATTTTACAATGGCCTTGATGTGTATAAGATGCTTCTTTCAAAAACATTCAATATTCTAGTGATCCAAAACTTTTGAATGGTACTTTTTTCATGCATTTATTTGTAGGACTTCTTTGTTTGAACAAACTTGTCTTTTACCATCTTTGTGGTTCTTTTTCCGTCTTCTTTTTTTATTATATAGATTTTTATTTTATCATTATTGCTTTAGTTGTTTTGCCATACATTCTAATACACTCCATAGATAGTCTTTCTAATGGTCATCCAGCACCTTCAAAAAAGCCTGTAGCAGCGGGTAGGAGGGGACATTTTTAATGGAACAAACTCTTCTTATCTGCATACACATCTCCAGCTGCATGAGCTCAGCCACAAGCTTTCTCTTGACATTAGATAAGAGGCTGAAATCTGTCTCTGGCACATCTGAAGAGAATTGCCAGTAATGCGTGCTAGGAAATCACAAGGGCCCTGCATATAACATTGTCTGGAGTCTGAATTCTCTTGATCCTAGGTTCAGGCAAATAAAAATAGCTGTTCTCTCTCCACTAAAATGCTTTTGATGTCACAAAATATGTCTCCTGTGAATGTCTTTATAACATTACACCTCAGTAGCAAAGAAAATGAAGATGCAGTGATATACTTTCTGCTGAAGCTTGTACCAAAAGGGGTAAAATTAACTTTGCATTGAATCGATTGTCCTCCTATGGACGTCTTTGTTATGACCTTCTTTGATAACAAAGATTTAGTCAGTGATGTGGCCAAGATAACTTGTGTCGAAAGTCATTTAAAAGGCAGCAAGTTCTGGAGTTTTGACAGCAAGTTGGAGTTTCTTTTTCTCTTATAGACCACTTTATATTGACTTTGTCTCTGGCATTTTTCAGGTAAACAGTGTGAGTATAAGGTGTTATGCCTGTGCAAATCACATAGACAATGAGTTTCACCTGATTAACAGGGTAAGGCTTTAAAATGCCCACTTCAATGTGGCGGCAACAGGGGTGGCTATTTTTAAATGTCTAGGTCAGTCTGTGTCCTAGGCAACCATGTGTAGCTAAGGAAATCCTTCACTGTGGTACCCATCAATAGTAACATGCTGGCAAGCCAGTCTCTCCCACACAAACACTCCAGTACTGTAGGTTCTCTTTAGTGCAGCCACTTACTTGCTTTCAGTGAGGTATTTAAAAGTAAGGAGGTGATATGAACAACGTTTATAGAGGTTTATAGACGCTATTGCAGGTTAGGTTGAATTCCATGTGTGACTGAACCAGTTTCAGACTTGCTTTAACATCCATTTACTTAGACAACTCACCCAAAAATAAAAACGGAGTGCCTATTTACTGTACATTAAACTCAAATAGCCCTCCTAGTTAGCAGAAGCTATAGTAACTCGGCCCACCAACGTGTGATTGGGATAGTCAGTTTAACAAAACTGAGTGAGCTCTAGTGGCGCAGATGGAAACGTATTAATTTTGATGCAATCGACTCGGGTTCTTCTTCTTGGTTTTTAACGCGCATTACTGTGCTTTTTTCAACATTGCAGTGTTCATATCACCCCCGGTTTGAATCCACTCTTTTCACGTGCTCGCAGGGTACCTGTGAAGCAACACTCATCATTGGCTGGCCCAATGAGAAGCAGCATGTTTCTGTGCTTCTTGGTGCTGTTCAACAACTGAGTTGACTACTTTGCCAAACAGCTCCGAAGATGTCACCGGAGCATCACGTTTGACAACGATAACCACAAATGTCTCTCCCAGCAACCATAGAATGGCCAATTGCCCAAGCTGTCTCTTTTGTTGCTCTAAGCGACAAATCGGTCATTCTACCCAGCTCAATGATATATTTAGACGTTCCACAGCATGGGTGACAACCTCTAACAGCTCCACATAACTTGGAGACTGTGACACTGACTGGATCTCAACGCTCACTACATCCACCTCCTCAGAGGAAGAAGAGCGAGGCTCAAGACGATCTCTCTGGGAAGGAGTAGCCGGTATCAGCGGCGCTCCTCACCCAGGAGAGAGGTCAACAGATCTGCCTGGCCTGGAAGGAGATAGGGGTTCACCCGTCTCCATTCCCTCCAGAAGATCAATTTGAGATCCCCATGAGTATATCCACCGCTCCGCCTCAGCGGCAGCGGGACCAGCACCACGGGGTTCACTCACGAAGGTGCCCTTACCGAAGAGCGACCTCAGAGAGTGAAGTGTGGCCAGTGAGAGCTGCATACAATGCAGGCAGTCGCCTCCCTCGAGCATGCTCCCGCATGCTCTTCCCCCAAACACACAACACAAAGCTGGTGCGTGTCCTTGGGTGTGAGTTAATGACCACAGGGTGGAACACACTTCTGAAAATTCTTGCCAGACATAGTAATCTTAATTTTTTAAACTAGAAAGTCTGAACAGAGGAAAAATGACAGTCACATAGAGAGTGCTTGCTAAATGAATGAGGCTGGCATGCACTAATTCGCACATACTCTTATACTTCCTGGTCGAAGGTGACGTCTCAGCACTTCGTTTGATGGTTTGCATAGCAGTTTCAGAGCGTGGTCACACAGGAGGCGTTCCCCAAAGCGTTTTTGGACGCAGTTCGAGTTCCTGAAAAGGAACACCGTTTTACACTTATCACAGTTTATTCTGACTGCCTGTTATAGACCCGGACTTCCCTTGTTTATCGATCTCTGCCTGATACCCCGAACCCCTACCTGGATACCGAATTCTTTACTCTGCCTGATAACCCGAACTCTGCCCGTACTCTGGTACTGTCTTTGCCTTGCCTTTGTTGTATTTGATGTTCATGTATGATCTCTGCCTGTTTGACGTTGTCTATAATAAAAGCTTGCAAATGGATTCAACTGACTCTGAGCCTGAGTTACAATCTCGTTGTTCAGATATTTGTAAAAAAACATGAAACATTTATAAGTTGTGGAATTAGTCAATGCATGATAAATATTTCAGGTTTTTCAAAACAAAAGAGTCAGCCAGTTCCTCATCAGCGCCACTTTGATAGTACGCATTGACAGTGTAGCACACATAAAAACACATTTAAATGGGTTTAATAGAGCCACATAAACTGCTAATGAGTTAAGCAGCCCCGTAAATATGCAATTCTGTCTCATGAGTGCTTATTTTCTTAATGACAGCTTCAGAGAGAACATATTATCAGCATTCCAGGTACTGCCATAATCAGCATAGGACTACATTAGTGCAAATTCTGAATGATCAGTGCAGAAACTGTTATTATTCTTGTCACATACAGGATTGCTAACGATTTTTAGGCAAATATTTCTTCCCATGGACATCATAGTACCAGAGAATGTAATGTTTCATGCCTTCCCAGGTTTGCTTTATATATGTGTGTGCTTTGTATATGCAGTTTTAAATTGTTATAAATTCCACTTTAAAATAAATGCTAAAAATGCTATGCTGACTAATTTACATACATGTTTATAGTGTATTTTTGGTCTTCACCCTGTGTATATGTTCATTGTCTTTTTGGCAATATATAAAAAATCCATTATGGAAATTCCATTATAATACACCAATGTTCCAACTTTTTGCTCCAGTCACAAGCCCCTTCCTCTTGGCAGCCTTCACAAACTCTTCATACATGTTATAGTTCAGAAGCAGTTTTTTTCTGCCTCACTTTCTATTCACAAGGTTTTTGCTCATCCTTTTTATGTCATTTTTTCTATAATTGTTTTGCTTTTAGAATGAGTCACCCCCAAACTATCACCACAGTGTTCCAGTCGTGCTGTGATAATCACTAGATTCTGTGTGTAAGGAGGAGATGGAGGAGAACTAGGGGCTAAGACTGAAGCGATGCACTGAGTTAATGGAGGATTGGTTTACTCACTACTTCAGAGTGAGTGAGAGCAGATTGAAGTGGACACCATTGACAGAGATTTGGCACAGAAACCAGACCGGCATTCTGCCACAGAATGTCACCTTGAAGTTAAGGGGTCATTTGCATTTAAGAGTGTGCTGTGTTACATAGATTAATGGAATGAAGACAAGCTAGGCAGACAACAAACCACTTGTTTTTCTCATTCCTGCACTGCTTCTTAAAAGGCTAAAGGAGTTCCAACAATCTCAAGGCCGAAACTGAAAGGATCATGGCTGATTTTGTCTGTGTCTAAGTGTTTTGCAGTGTTTTGGAGTCTGGGCTTTGGTAAGAAGGGGTTTGCTTTAGCTTTAGAGGGAAACTGCAGAAACCTTGAGAACCTAAATAAATAGTTTTTAGGATTGCATTGATATGCATTACAGGGGAGTCTATTGAGAAAATTGTAGATATAATATTGCATATTGTTCCCAAAATAAAGTGTTTATATTGTTATTGTATTTAAACATACTATGTCCATTGCATGAAATGAGCACACTGTATTTGGACGATTTTTAAATGTATTAATTTTTTATGTATTTATTTTTATTTGACAGAACCTTATACAGTAGAGAAATCATTCCATTTTACCTTTAAAAACCTTAAAATGTTTCAGACTGTTTTTAGAAAGCAGAATGTAACAGTACTATTAAATTTAGTGAATATGAATGTAAAAAAATTATATTTCATAAGTTGATAAAAAAATAACCTTGTGCTCATATGTATAAAGATTTTCTTAACCTCTCATACAAGGACATTCAGATGTCTTATATCCTGTTGCTGAGATAAATAAAATGTATCTCCGAAAGGAAAATGTATGTAATCAAAGACATTTTAAATGTAAACTCACCAAGCCTGTTCTCTTTGTTTAAATGTTTCAGTATTTTTGTTCAGAATCATTTGCCAATGGCTTTTTAACCCCAACTTATGAATTAGTGTGAAAAAATCTGAAAAAGAAAGAGAAAGATTATCTCTTTCTGTGACTCATTTTATGGTTAAATGGAATGCCAGCATGAGAACTCATATTAACAAGATTGTTTTGTGCTTTGTCAGTGTCACGTAATGCACAGAAACAAATCACTTAAAGGAACACAGTTATAATGCATAAAATGCATAATGATCATCAGTAAATCTTAGTGTGTTTGTTCCTTTATTTTTTAATATTTGTTATATCTTTTCAAACGATGGTATGATGCTCATGTGCCATTACTGAGACTGATATGTTCTTCACACAAGATTTTGATTTGCTTCAAACTATTTTTTTTTTTTAGATAATATCGACCTCCTACTCATTGTCTTAATTTCCTTTGCCCCCAAATCATTGATGATAGCATATAAATACACCAACCGCCATCTGCTTACACTATCATAATCTTTATTTCTAGAAAATTAGATTTGCTCATGAGAATCCAGCTAAATGTCATGGGGTCACTATATTTTAATCAAGAATAAATACTTCAGAATATTTTACACTCAGCGAGGTGCTTTGCAAATAAGCTTTGAATGTCTTGTTCTATTCTGTTAAGCACATATAGTATATAGGCTATATGTTCAGTAGCGTGAGTGCCTAATTTCATTTTAAACAAAGCCACAGCAAAACAGGTTTGTTCTGGAATGAAATAGCCTTTTTGGACCATTTAGTAAACAAGCATTGAATCCAAGGACTCGCTGTAAAGGACAGTTGCTTGTTTCCTTTCGAAAGAACCAGTGTTTTGAACAATTTGGTTGAATGAAGGATCCAATGACTTAAAGAGCCCCTATCAAGGCATTTCCAATATTGCCTTTCATGCAGTGTGTAATATAGCTGTATGTGAATGTAAATGATCTGCAAAGTTGTAAATCCAAAAGTGCACGATAAATAAAGTTCTTGTCTCCCAAAATAAAGAATCAGCTGTATACAGCCTGAATTAGTCATTAGTCATACGAATCTCATTTCGGCGACAGCTCCTCTACAAGTGTAAGACATTTGCATAATTCCCCACCTATGTTGTACTTTGGCTGGCTGTAAACAACTTGACCAAGCCCACAATCACATAATTTTTCTGACAACTGCTGTACGTGGTAGACAATTACAACAGACAGGGCCATCTAACCAATCAGAGCAGAGTACGTTCACGGAAAGGAAGGGTTTCGAGAGACTAGGAATGTAATGATTATACATTTTGTTGGTACGATTACAGAAGAATAATCATGGTTTTACGATTATGATGATTGTTATGCATTTATTCATTTCTTAACATTACAAATGTATAAATCACTTAAACTTATATCACTTATTTATTACTGATTATTTACTACAGAAATAACACAGTAACCATCAATATTGTCACGCTGTTGGTGGAGAAAAGCGCAAGCAGAGATTATTATAAATAGACTAATAATAATACTTTAATATCCAACACTGGTAAACAGACAGGCAGGCAGGGAGGCACACACACAGTAAGTGGTCCCACAAGTAAGTGTTATACACCATTCGAATTTGTTAAATGTCTACTTTTTTTGAGTTCACTCTCAGTAACAACAAAAGTGTGTGCTTTTGCAAAATAAGGAAAATAAAAAGTATGTGCGATTTTTCTTTGTTCTCTCCGCGAACTGTTTTTAAAAAGCCGTCACTAAAATGAACTGAAACTCTGCAAAAACATGACACACAGACATGAGAAATATATCTATAGAAAGCTTGAAGTGTCTGCTTTTAAATGCAGTAAGTGCACGTTGTATTCTTTGTTAAAGTAATGAGTAAGTAACCAACACTATACTGAGTTTCTCAATCTGATCTCATTCATTTTAATTTGACCACGCACACAAGCTACTTGTGCTTTGTCATTACAATCTCCATGTTAGACGCGCACGACATGAACACACCCACAACAGCTCATGTGCTCAACGTGGAAGAACAGACTCAGAGTAAACAACAGCGCTCACTTCAGCAAAGATACCAGATGGATTTACCTCAAGATGCGGCGTGCGATCTGTTCCAGTCACTCTCATGAGTAAGTACTGTTTGTTTTTGTATGAGTTTGAGTGGTATTATTACTATACCTGACTAAAATGTCTGAATGTGAGTGAAGCATGTTGAATATGACAGGCTGTATACTGTTATCCTACTGTGTTCTGTAATATAATAAAATGATATAAAAACAATATCACGAGTGCATGATGAATGCTGCTTGACGTTATTATTGTTTGCTTTTCTTAAACTGTAATACCTGACAAAAATGTTTTGAAATCGAGTGAAACGTTTTGATTACATTTCTTTGGACAGGATGCTGTTTCTATGTTTGATATAATAGACGATGAAACAAAATAATACATATACTGATATCAACATGCTCACATATGTTTTTGTGTGTTTGTTTTTAGTGATTAGAAACCTGCTGCATGATAAACCCGGATGATATATACTCAAGTCTCTTCAAGCTGATCGCCTCTAGGAGTGATCTTCAACTGAACTGATACAGGGAACCAGGGAACACATACGCCAGAGCACATCAGAGTCACGGCTAGACAGTCCCGGATGGCACAGAGTTGAGAGCCCCAGGCGGCCATGGAGGCTTGGGCATCGGCCGAGGCAGTTCCTTACATGTCCATACACAAATGCCCCTCCCGCCCCCCCCTTTCCAGGACCCACCCCTTACTGCCCCCCCCCAAAATGTTTTTGGAGAAACTCCCCGGGCACTGCGGCAAGGAATTCCCAGCGGCGGACCACGCCGAATAGCGAGCCTGCTTCCCGGTAGCAGTATCCGCCGAGATGTGCTGGGGCTTGCGAACGTCATCCTCTATTGCGGTCTGTTGTTCTGTAACGAACCTGCAGTAGGGCTCGCGCTCTCGCTTCCTTTTAGGACAAGGCAGGACTCGGACACGGGATAAATGCAATGGGAACATTTATTTAAACTCGGAAAATAAAAAGAAAACGCAGAGAGCTACGCAGAGCTCAAACAGACACGGACGAAACTTTAACAACAGACAAAGACAATAGTCAATAGTCAATAGTATGTCATAAGTAGTTGAAATAATAACAAATATCAGAGCATGTCCAAACATCTCAGGAACCCCAGAGGGTTAATGCTGGACAACACATACTGAACTCAAGTGAACTTATAGGGGAGGAAATTAAAGTAAACGATCAAAACACACCTGAACATAATTACACAATTAACTGAAGACAGAAACTATTTCAAACATAGACAGAGCACATGGGGAATGAACACAATAACAAATAGTCCAGGGGCCCCCTGAAGCCGTGTGAACGGCGTACACAAAAACAAAAAAAGGAAGGCGAGAAAGTTCAGGAGGTGGCCGGAAGGAGGACGAGTCCAGGGTAGCGATGAGGGAGGGAGGAAACAGGAGTGGTTTGGAGGGCTGATGCCAAGGATCCGGAGGGCCAAGGCGGAGCAGATGGCGGCGGTGACCGATGCGAAGACAGGGATCCGGAAGACCGCGCTGGAGCCGGAGCGACAGACTGAGGACTGAGGTGGAGCTGGAGGGAAGGAGAAGCCTGACAGAGCCGGAGGGATGGAGGGATGAGGCCTATTCACGGTGCGAATTCGGACCGTCGGAAGACCGTATGGCCACGCACACGTCACAAGTGACATTGTTTACGGACGCAGTGTACACGGCACAATTTTAAAAACTGACGATTTCCAAGGCAGTCACATTCACAAAGTTCCGTTTAGAGTCTCCTCTGGGTTTGATTCTGAAGAGCACATAGGGAATAAACACAATAACAAATAGTCCAGGGGCGTTACAAATACAGCACAGGATAATAATAAACAAAAGTCCATCTCTCACATAGGAATGTAAAAAAGTGACCTCTGCTCTGTAAACATCTATGACCATATTTATCTTTTGAAAATAACAAATAGATCACAAAAGTATTTAATGGTTTCAGTTTTTACATTCTTTACTTTTCTTTTGGATCAGGGGTAGAGAAATTGGTTCACCATGTTTTTTTCTTATGATTAATACTAATAATAAAAATAACAAAATAAAAGTTTCTGAAATATTACTAATATTAACTTTAACCCACAGGCGAAACTGTTACTAGTGATGGAAATGAACTAAATATTATTATAATCAACTGTCATTCATATGTACTGTAGGATTGACTAATTCCCACATGCAACTTTTACCTTTCTCGATTGATCGACTGAACACTTAATTCAACTAATTTAAGTAAATGCGATCTTAACGCACTTTCATTTCTTTCTTATCTGAAGCAGTCACAATGCTGAGCTAATGAGTTCATAGCTTTGAATCAGTTGGTTCACACCGCCCGTTATTCATTATGCATTCATTCTTTAGCAGCAGTTTTTTACAGCAATATTTAAATGACTCCTTCTTGGTGTACCCAAAATGGTCTCGCACTATCGACAGACATTTTTAGTTTTAGTTTTGCGCAGGCTGCAACAGTCCTGTTCTGTGTAACGAAATACTCTGTTTAGCAGAACTTTTACTGTTAACCATGACAATTTAAATCACGGTTAATAGTGAAACCGGTTAATCTGAGTCTAATAACTTCTTTAAATAAATTGTTTGAGAATCACTGGAAATTGAGATAATATTACGCACAGATTTTAAGAAAACAAAAGCGTTTTTTTACCTTGCATGCATGTAAAGCTATTATAGGGGACTCCCAAAACAATATTAGAAGCTTTAAAATGGCATAATAGGAGCACTTTAAGAAGAACTTGTTTTGTTATTATGTAATTTTCAGAAATAGTATACAATTTATAAGTTGTATTTCTAAACTGATAAACAGGCTAAATGCCTGGGGGGGGGGGGGGGGGTGCATTAATGAACACTAAAAACCTGGTAAATATTTGCACTCAGTTTGTGTGAGCAAATTATATCCTGTATATTTGAGAAAAAATACCTACATTTAACAGCTATGATAAAACATAGGTAAAAGGTAAAGTTTGCCTAATATATTTAAATACATTACACAATTAATAACCCATTAAAATGGAGCAATATTAACAGTTAATTTACTGAATTACTATTCATACTATTCTCCTTCAGGGAACGTGGGTTACGTTTGTAACCTAGATGTTACCCTTTTAGTCTAATCACTTCAACGTTACATATGGGAACACCCATGGAACAGGCCACGACTCTGGGGCCGCGTTACACGGAGACCCCCCGCCAACAGGCGAGATCTACTTTTCAAGTTCGTCAGCAGAGGATCTACATGTAACCTTCCCAACCCTCTGTGGCCCAAGGAGGGGGACACACAGAGTTGCTTTCAGTGGTGCTGAAGCAGGTGGTTCAGGGCGGAGCACATGAGTTAACACACAGGGAACACTGAGAGAAAATAGAGCACGGATCCCGTAGGAGTGCTGTCCTCTTGAGGATGTGAGAAAACGTATAGGTTACTTGCGTAACCACTGTTCCCTGAGACATGGAACGAGTACTGCGTCTGCTAAGACGCATGGGG
>JAUYWG010000039.1:13016889-13029680 GCA_034779775.1 Enteromius afrohamiltoni | reverse complement strand
TTGAAACACTCATCTTTAGACCGTTCATTTGAATCTAAATATGTAAATTAAAAACTACCAGATATGACACTTTTAGTTTTAGTGATTTTCCATGAAGATCCCTGGTTCTCAGCTTGTAGCTGTAGGGGGTAGTGAATTGGGAGGGGGCAGACCGTAAAACCCGGGTCTGCTTACTGTCCTGGGGTCAGAGTTCACTGTCTTTGAAGATCTCAGGTTAGTTTTATTGTGTGCCTTTGGTTGCGAGAGATCCACCGGTTTGTCTTTCCCACGCAGGGTGAGGCAGATCATAGTTTGTCTTTTTGGAGGTCTCAGCATTTTTATGATTTCTTGGAAGGATTAAAGAAATTCAGATCCTACAAAGTTTAGGAAACAACTGCCTCCTCTGTTGAGAACCATAAAAAAACACTATTTACCTCTTGTTGATGCAGTTTTAATTAGGTGGATTGGAGATAAACCTCTGTTATATGTGGACCAGCTGACAGTGGTAGTGTCTTATTAAATTTCAAGTTATTTAGTGAAATGCAAAAAAAAAATAAAACTTGGAGGTTCTTGTGTCTATCCTTATGTGTTGACTGCCTTTTAAAAGTTTGTTTATTGTAATAATTTGTTCTAATATTTAACAGATTATAATATTCATACTTAGCCGTTATAGATCCAATTTATTTATTTTATTTCAATTTATTTATTGATATAAATTTTATTTTATATAACTGTTAAGAATTTATTCTAATTCTTATATAATTCTTGTATTATAGTCATCCATATTAAACTATGTTCTTCCCTCGACTTAGACGAGTTGATACATATCTCTCCCGTCTCAGTGCTTGCACTTGATTGTCTAGCGTGCGGCGCTACTATGTTAGCATTTAGCTTATATCCATTTATTCCTTAGGATCCAAACAAGGATGAATTCAGAAACACTTCCACATTTTCCTTATTTAAAGGCGGTTACATGACTAGTTACATGAGTAACTATAACTATAATGTATGGCGGAAGAGCACTTTGCAGGTGTTTTTCTTTAACATACATAGATTCTATTTATTTTTGTGGTCTTTTAAATAATTTAACAAGTATCCTGTTGCACTGAAAATTGTTTTAAAAACTGCATAAATTATCACAATAGTGTTAAGAAGAACATATCTGAAACACCACAATATTCTTCCTTCCTTATTTTTGTTTACATTTTTTTTATATATAAAACACCACAAGAGTAAAATAGCTTGCACCACTGTAGACATTACTAATGAGAGCCATAATGTGAATTACAGTATATGCCTCTGGCACTTCTCGTTAAAAATACATATGTATTGTAGACTGGGGTGCACATGACAAAGCTTGCTTATTGCAGACTAACTGTAAGCAAATGGTTAATACATTTTCTTCAGCAGTGTCATCTACACCAACAGAGCCCAAAGCTCATAGTTAACAACACAAAGTAACACAATGCTTAAAATCTGTCTTTCTCATTTGAATTGCACTGTCAAGCCAACAATTCCAACTTTAATTCAAAGTGAAATATGAAGAATATGGGCTTGTCACATGAAACTCATCTACTGTTGTCTTTTCATAAGTTTGAAACTACTGCTGCAGTTTTCCAAATATAGTCAGATGAGTGGGTGTCCACTGAAGCCGACTCTGCCCTAGTTATTCAAATCGGGACATCCAAACACACACTGCTACATTGCTTGTCATGTTCTTTTCAAGCTGTCCCTTCAGAAAAGCTCACCCAAATGAGAACAACAGCAAGAGCAAGACCTTGTCTGCTTATGTACAATCATGATTTAAAGGCCATGTGTTCAAATAAATATACTGAAAGCTGGCATTAACTTGGCAAAGAACATTGAAGCACCTTCACACAAGAGTTACAATGAACTGAACATCCAGTCTGATATTCAGGACAAAACAACATTATTGATTTTATACAGCTGTTATACAACAACCATAAAGACATTCATATTACGTAACATATACTACTATTGATCAATTCATGTTGGGGTCTGTGAGTTTTTAATGTTTTTGACAGTTACTAAACGCTCAGCGAACTTTATGAAATTGTAAATATTTTGTTTGCTGTATTAATATATTTTACATTTATAATTTATTTCAGGGATAAATTTTCAGTGTCACATGGTTTTTAGCTGGATGTGCCAGCCCTGTTCAGGGGATGACACTCCAGTCTCCAGCGAACGTTTTATGTTTGTTGTCAATCACTGACTCATGCTCACAGATTCATTATATAACCCAGATGTGTTTGTTATGTCGTCATGGATCATTGTTTATCTATATCTCAGTGCTTTGCCGTCGCCCCAGTTTCATTTGTGTTCCTAGTCTTGTTATTTGTTTTTGGATCTCTCGTTGCCGACCTTAGCTTCCCCTGGATTCCTGAAGTTTGTCTCACTCCTAGGATTACTGTTTGCTGTTCGCTTGACTTTTGCCTGGACTCTGACTACCCTTTGCCTCACCTACGTTGTTCATGTTCGCCGTTAACAGCTGCTTAATTTTGTTTTGTCAATGCTATGATCATTTTTAATCATACATTTAAGAATAGGGAACACTTGTTCACTATTTTGCCTCAATAAATTACTAATTTGCTGATTATAAATCATTAGTAATGTTGTTGTTAAAGTTTAGGTATTGGGTAGGATTAGGGAATGAAAATAAGGTATTGATAATTGCATGGCTAATATTCTAGTAATATGCATGCTAATAAGCAAATTAAAATAAATAATAAATAAATAAATAAATAATAAAGTGTTACCAGGCATTACTGGTCCATTTAATCCATGCAATGCACCTTTAATTAATGCAAGTATTAATTTCTTTCATAAAATAAATAATTAAAATACTGAACTTTTGAATGAAGGCCTATTTCTGATAAATATATTTTTTCCCCTTTCCAGTGCTTTTTTGTTTAAGAAATATCAGCATGATGCTTGTCCAATAAAATTAGAGAAACATATGTAACCATTATATTAAGCAGTTTAATTAATGTTTTTCTGATTCGTAGTTAGTATTCGCCTAAGGCCCAAACATTTTAATATTTCCTTTTTCATGTAGCTGTCCAGAGATGTGCTAAATATACTTTCAGATTCACAAGGGCTTATGAAGGTGGAGTTAAAACAATAACAAAACAACAACATACGAACAGAGAACAAACAGTGAAGTATTTTGAGGGGAAACAGCTACATGGTTAATGCATCTCAGGCAGAGCAATGGCCTATTCAGGTATCTCTCAGCTGCCTGAAGACCAGAGCGTCTATTTGGACCAGAGGAAATTTCACAGGCCAGTGGAGAGACTACATCATGCCGTCTCCAGCGCTCCGTGAAATATTTCCTTGGCAACAGGAGAAACAGCGCTGATGCTGAGGGGCAAATTCTGCGGATAAAGCCAATCTGGAACAAAGACTAACTAGATGCTCCCATATGGAGCTCATGATCGATATTCAGTGATACAGCAGACATGCAGCAGTGGTATTTAGGAGGAGTGTGAAGGGAAAAGGGTAGTGCAGACTACGAAATGTCACTCTCTATTTTAATTGCAGTCATCAGAGCTTTGAAGTAAACAATGCTGAATTTGTGAGTGCTGTAGGCTTTCTGAGCTGCAGCATGCAGCGCTCGGTGGCACCGATTCAGGTCTGAGCTCAGAAATGAGAAATTTGATTTGCCATACCTCTCCATAATACTTAATACGTGCTGTTGGGACATTTGTTTACCAATACGGCAATATTTACCATGGTGACTTTTTTTGTTGCATATTTGCAGAGGCTAAGGTTACAGTAAGCCAATTATCCTGGTGCTATGTTACTCACCGAAGCAAGGGATTGTGTTTAAACAGACAACAGAGCAGTGTGTATCTACTTGTCTATTCATTTCAAATGCTCTCAAACCAATCCATTATTTTGTCTTGCAGCAGTTGAAATTTACCTATAATTTACTTCATGCTTATTTATCATATTACAGTTTACAGACTTCAACATAAGGGTCAGACAAATTAAATAATAATGAGCTGGAGAGGATTTATTATAATGCACTGTTATTGTTTCTTAAAAAATAACTTTCCCCTGGCTATTCATAGATGCTATTGTTATCATATGAGATTTTTAATTTAATTTGTTATTAACAGACCCCGTTTGTAATGATATGCTGAAGTGCCTGTCAAACTTGAGTATAGCACTTCCAGCCTCTCTGTTGTATGTTGTATTTTTCCACTCCTTGTATGTACTGTCACCTGTGCTCCCTGTCTCCACCCACCTCATGTGTTGCCCCAGCAACTGAAATGTTCTCCGCCCCTTTCTTGTCATTAACCCCTGTGTTCCCCGCTCATCATCGTGTGTGTTTCGTGCCACCTTTGTAAGCGTCTTCCCATGTCTATTTGTGTTCTTTGTGTTTGTTGGATTTACCGTTGACGACCCCCGCTCTCTCTGGATTACTCTCTCGCCTTTGCCTCCTCTGATCCTGATTGCCGTTGTTTGACTCCCCCTGTATTTGACTACGAACTGTAAATAAAGCTTGCATATGATTCCGCATTTCTTCCCATCTCTGAACCGTGACACCGCTATTATTATTATATATATACAGTGAGGTCAATAAATATTTGATCACCCTGTGATTTTGCAAGTTCTCTTACTTAGAAATACTTATTTGACACAGTAATTCCCAAATAAATTGTTAAAAAAAAATCATACAATGTGATTTCCGGATTTTTCTTTTTAGATTCTGTCTCTCACAGTGGAAATGCACCTATGCTGAAAATTGTAGACCCCTCCATGATTTCTAAGTAAGAAAACTTGCAAAATCACTGGCTGATCAAATACTTATTGACCCCACTGTATATATATATTTGTATTTATTATTTATATTTATATAAGTATGCTAACTACAGGCAAACTAGTAGAAAAAAATAAGGTGGTCGTGAGAGGAGAGAATAACATTTCTGTCATCCTTATTCATGCTATATGGTTAATAAGCATGCAGTCATCACAGCTGTGGTTCATTATACTCTTCCTGTGGGAGATAATAATTAAAACTTTAAATCTTACACTAATGTATGAAACAGACGCTTCACACCTCAGTGACTTCACCTGAGCGTCACACACTGGGCTGTCACACAGAACTGAAAAGAGAATTAAAACCTTATTCAGAGTAGACATCTGTCAAACAAGCTTCATCTACTTGCCAGTTTCTCATCCTGAAAATTAAAAGTTAAATAAGCTGAAAGCATTATTTATCAGCCCTTGTAAGGGCAACAGCTGATCAAAAAAAAAAAGAATCAACATGCAATTATCCAGCATAAGTAACAAAAAATAGTATACCGTAAAACAGGGGCAAAGACATATGCATTATATTGTAGAGAAATTTCTAATGCATCGTAGCTAAATGTTGCTTTTTCTGTTCATAGATTGACCATTAATGCAGAATGCCAGCTTCAACTGCATAACTTTCCTATGGATGAACACTCCTGCCCCCTTATCTTCTCCAGCTGTGAGTATCTCCTCTCTTTAAGCTCCACCTATTCACAACTTTATATTTCCATTTCCTTTAAAGGCCCTTTTTTTTCTTCTTTGGTTGTGAATGTTTTGGTTGTCATTTGTTCTGTTGTATAAGACAAGCTCAAGCATTCATGTACGGCAGCATCAACATGTATTATGAAATGCTTCATTTGAAGGATATCAGCACAGTGTAGCATAAGCAACTTCGATCTTTTTGAATGGTCAAAGTATTTTTTTTGCTCAGTTGCATTTTGTGCTGTAAATGTTCAGTTTAGATGAACAATATATTCTCGAATGTCTTTGAAATGTATACATATCTTCGGGAACAAGTGGAAAATGATCTGGAAATCCACTTTAGCCATTGATTTCAATGGATGTTTTTATTATTATTATTATTATACCACTTCTTTTTTATATAACAACAAAAACACCAATACTTTTCTTTTCAAATAATAGCAGTAAGCAAAACTTTGACAATTGCCACAAAAGCAATTGACAGTTGAAAAAAAAGCAAGCCATGACAATATTTCACATGTGAAAGAAGCCTTTACATAGCAGCAAAAAGTAGTCTGTGAAATTGAAAAACTAAATTATAAATGTTTTGCACAAAAAGAGTCTAACATTATATATGGACATCAGGGGAAAAATAAATGACCCCTTTAACAGAGAAAGACAATAAGAAGTGATATTTAGCCTGTAAAATTGGATTTTATGGATAATACTGCTACTGCACTGTTCTGGTGGCACACATGGCATTGCTGTAGGGAACGTGTCACCACTAATTAGGATGTCATGCTTTATGATGTAATATCTCATTTTTGCTCTCCATATATTCTCTTACATTGAAAGTAGGCAATGGATTTCATTGTATATATACACCAAGGGCACGGATAGGTTGGTAATTACTCTCCATGTCCGACGGGCTTTTGAAAGCTGGCTTCATTAGCAGGGTGTCATGAATGACATTACTCAAGGGTGATGGGTAATAGGTGATGCATCTGTGGTGTTAAAAGTCCAGGCAAAGAGGGACAGGCAAACTGGAAAAGTTTGTGTCCTTGTTTAATGTGTTTTCTCACTTCTGTTTCTTACCCGGCCTCTGCTTCTACCCCCTAACACACACATCAGGGCTCTCTTCTCAAAATATTTACAAGTAAACATAATCATTTGTGGACCCATGCTCTTTACAGAAAGCTATGTTTTACATCATGCCCATTTTCAACAGCAATCTTATTAGAGTTTGTGTGTCACTACCTAAAGGTGTTCTTCTAAAAATCAATGTTTTATTGAGAGAGAGCTGTAATAATAAATGTTTATTGTTGTTTACTTAGTGGTGGCATTTTAGAAAATACATACATGATATTTAAATTACTAGATAATTATTGATTTGCTTTTGTACTGCATGGCATGAAAACATTTGTTTATGTGTATTTACTTATACTGTAAATGATATCTTTGATTTTGTAAGCTTTCCAATGCTTGGTCGTTATTGTATTGAGGCTTGAAGTACCAAAAAAAGTCCTACCTCTAGAAGTATTTTGGGATGCTCTTTCATTGCCATGGAAACTTTTCATCTCAGGCTTGGTTGGGTTCTTTTGGAAAATAGTATGTGACACTGTTGACATCTTTTCCTCCCCAAGAGGTACTAAAGCAGGTTCCAGGGGCACTTGGAAAAACTTTGATTTTGCTGTGTTAAATATATAAAGCAGAATATGACTTTGCTAGAGCCTTTTTTTACTTGTCTCACTCAAAGTGAATCATTTTAATAATGGTCATTGTCATGCTAATGATGATGCTAAGTAGTATCCAATATAATTTGAGTTCAATGAAACAGATTTCTGCTTTGGTGTCAGTGAAGAGTACTTGATTCTTACTGATGGTGCTGTGAGGAATACAGAAGTGGTTGCGAGACACTGGGGGAAAAAAAAACATCTGAATAGCAGGAGACTAAAGATAAAGCTTATTTTGGTGTATATTTAACAGTATTGACTTAAATTAAAATTAATTATGTGCCAAATATTCATTTATGTGTGTTATTGTTACTTTCCTTGAACCTTGAAAGTTTTTATATGCACTGTTAATTTATCTCATAAATAGTAAATTGATGACCATGCATCTCAGAAGGTCTGTGTCTTTAAGTTACTAATTAAATAAACTCTTACAGGTTTGTTTTAGATTTAATTAAATCTGAAATTTAGTTTTTACCATTTTTAGAGCAGAACAAATTTAGTTTTGTCTTTGACAAGAGCATTTGTTTTTAGTGGAAAAAAAATGTTATTTTCCTTTTCAGTATATTTGTTTTGTTTTCCCAGTACAAACATTATTGAATCAATAGACATTTACTTTAGAAGCAATATGGCAAAGGCCTACATTTTTTGAGCCTATTTTCTAAATTGACTTTGTGCTTAAAAAACAAACAAAAAAAAAACAATATCTGTCATTTTGCTTCTTAAGTAATTTGTCTTGATTTAGGAATGTTTAGATGTGTATTACAAAACACAACAAAAATACAGAGTAAGAAAATCTGTTTTTACAGTGTAATAATCTGCAGATTTGGGATGTTTTAACATAGTTTCGAGAAGAGCACGCTGAGTATCATCACAGCCGGTACCCAATGACGCTCATCAGTATTTTCACCCACTAGCCTATTAATTATTCCTAATTCCATTCATCCGCCTCAGCTTAAATTCCATCGTCTCCCTCCTTTCAGTATCTAGTTACACATGATCCCTCCTTCCTCCCCTTCTCCGCCTTTCTTTTTGTTTCGCACCTTCAAGGGGGGCAATCAGGACCGAGCCTCGCTCCAAGCTCTGCCCTCACTAGGGTTACTATCAGCAGGGCTCAGAGCCCGCCGAGCTCCCGGCTCACCCCCTGGACAGCATGCCAAATTTGCTTATTTAAATTGATGAAGAAGTGCGAAATCGTGAAATACCCTTTGAAAGGCTTCATTCAATTATTTAATTGTGTTTTGTTTTCGCTGAGGAGCCGAGCTGGTGTCAGCGCGACCCATGGTCGTGGCAAGGGGATGTAACGCCTCCGTTCCCTCCTTCAGGGAACGTGGGTACCTACATAACCTTAGACGTTCCTCTTCAGTCGAGTCACGCCGACGTTACATATGGGAACAGACCCATGGAAAACGGCAAAACCCTGTGGCCGCGTTACACAGAGACCCTGGTGCCGACAGGCAAGTGTGTCAGCAGAAGAGTCTGCACGTAACCTTCCCAATGCCCTAGGGTACAAATAGGGACCCCTGAAGCATGTGTTTGGGGGGGCGGAGACATGAAGCACATACACAGTTCTTACATGTGAATTCCGAGTATCGATATAATACACTATATCGTTACGATATGGATGTAAATGAAGGGAAACAGCCTTCTGGCTTACTCTGGAATAAGGTTTTTGAAGACGCAACCTACTGGGCAAAGGAGACTCAGTAGGAGCACAGTCGGAGCTACTTCGCTCTAGGTCCAACTGCGGGGCAGGAGGAATCGGGTTCGCCTTGGCATCAGGGAACCACTGAGAAGCGCAGCAGCAAGCCAACACCAGCCAGCCTCCCGCTACCTGCTTGTCTGATTTAAGACACGGGAGGACACAGCTTCTTCAAGAAGGTCGTAGAACCTGGCAAAGCTGTTGGGTGTCGCCCAGCCTGCAGCCCTACAGAGATCTACTAGAGAGGCGCCGTGAAAGAGCGCATAGGTGGAGGCAACACTCATTGTGGAGGTCTGCCTCCTCCTGGAGCAGAGCTTGCAAGTTCACTACCTGATCTCGGAAGAGATTTGTAGGAACCTTGGGCACATAGCTGGGTCGGGGTCTCAGGATAACGTGAGAATCAGCCAGGCCGAACTCTAGGCACTCTTTGTCGACAGAGAAAGCTTGCAGGTCCCCTACCTTTTTGATGGAGACCAAAGCGATCAGGAGTGCTGTCTTCAGTGAGAGGTATTTTATCTCGACTGATACTAGGAGCTTGAAAGGAGCTTGCCGCAGGCTGGTTAGGGTGACGGCAAGGTCCCAAGAGGGCATAGAGGGCGGTCTCGGGGGATTAACCCAACGCGCACCTCTGAGAAACCTTATGATGAGTTGGTGTTTCCCTAGGGACACAGCCTCCACTGCATCGTTGAATGCTGATATGGCAGCAACATACACTTTGAGAGTCGAAGGGGAAAGCCTGCGCTCCAACTTCTCCTGCAGAAAGGAAAGCACCACTACCATTGGGCATCTTTAAGGGTCCTCTCCGCGAGAGGAGCACCAGTCGACGAACTGACCCCATCTCAGAGCTCATGACCATACTCTACTCTACTGTAATATCTCTGATCCTACCCTAAGCTTAAACTTAACAACTTACTAAGCATTGATAAGCAGCAAATCAGGAGTATATCATGGGAAAAGTCACTGTTGTCATGTGAGTGACTGTTCAGAAAGGATTCCACAGGGAATGTTTAATTTTAGATAGACCTCATTCGATAGAACATGAAATATTACTCAATAGTTTGAAGATGTTTCTCCTCTGAATGGCTTCATTAGTGGTAGTACGATGGGAAACCTCTGCATTTAACCTTATCACACACTGCCTCGTCATGCAACTCCAGATTGCTGTGGGAATTGCTTCAGTGAACGTATGAATTTAGATCACTGAAGGAATCACCTGCCTGGTGCTGTGAATTACAATCTGTGAGTTTGAATTGGAGCAAAACCGCAGATGTAGAGATGTCGGAACGGTATTGTAAGTAGCTCATAAGAGATGTTGTAGATCCCAAATCTCCCCCTGCTGTGCAAGGATGCATCTTGACATAGATGACATCCTTTATGCTGTAGAAACCATCTGTCTTCTCTGTCCTGTCTCTGTGCACTTGTCCCTAACATGCAGGCACATGGCAGATGTTGTGGTCATCCAGTGCTGGACAATGTTCTTAAACAAATTGTCTAATTTTTCTAATTTATAAAATTTCACATCTAACGTATGGATATATAAAGTTTTGTACTACCTTGTCTCATAGCATTAACGTACCTGTGTGCACCTGTGAGATTTGAATTGCATACCAATAAGTACATATCACTGCAGTTTCTAAAAGAAATAAACACTAGGTGTCAGAGAAAACTCTGACACCTCTTATTCCTTTTCACACTAATTTACAGAGTTTGATTAATAAAGCATTACTTGAAGAAGATCAGGTTAACAATATTAATATGCTGGAAGATTTGAAAACGGATGCTATTGATGGCTTTTCATAGACATTAGGTATGTTTGGTAGCTCATGGAGTACAGATATGTACTTGAGAAGCAAGAACTCCAGTTTGAATCCTGTTTGACAAAACTATTCAAATCTGCATAAAAGGAAGTTGAAATGGCATGGTTTCATCGATAAATGCCTTTTCATGTCACGTTTGTATTTGTTAACACTATTAAGCAGTTTTAGGGTTGAATTTGGTGTAGGGCATATTTCCAGCATGATAGCAACAGTTAGCAACAGTCTCCAGATATTTAACGTTATAAAAACACATCAATGCGTCCTATATCAACATAAAATAATAATAATAAAAATGTGCCAGTATTTTAGCTCCACTCAGAGAATATTTCTCTTTGAATCTTTGTCGAAACACAGCAAAGGTCCAAATGTTCACTGTTGAGGAAAGGAGAATGAGCCATAATAAGCAATCCCTCAAGCTTCTGGACACCCTCAGTCCTTTTCTTCATCTCTAAGCTACTTTCTTCCATTTCCCTGTAGCATTCACCATTTGTTTTTGAAAAACCAGCTCTGGGTTCCAAGCCCTGCATTTTCAATTCAATTGATATGCAAATTAAGGTTAATGCCCATCAGGCAGGACCTTGTGGACCTTCTCATGTTAGCACACACACAGGAGCAAGCATACTCGGACTGAAATGCCTGCCCCTGTATCAGTCACAAAGAAAATGGTCCCACATCTACACCCAGGAGCAATTTGCTAGAAAGATTATTTTAAAATTTCACACCTCACTGCCCAGCACAGCAGCTTCTCCTCTAAAGCATATTTAACAGACTCAAACATACAGTGCTACAGTTCTTGTGTGCATAAACAGACAAATGAAACACTCCCTAGCTAGTGTGTCTGTACCTGCCCTGGAGGGAATGAGGTGCTTTCAGGTGTTTAGCAGATCTGACACCAGGAATCAAGTTTGTCTGCTTTGATCCGGCTGAAGTAAACTGAAGAGAGCAGTGGGCACCATTCTACCTGTATTTATCAAAGATATCACCTGCCTCAAGGCTGTAAGCTTTCACTCTATATCTAGTGACATTAAAGTGGCATATTTTTTATTTATTCATGAACTTTTCTGGCTTCTATTTCATTGAAAAGAAAGAAATGGCTAGACTCTTAAATATGAAGCTAAACTTTTAAATATGACACTTTTTAAAAAGATATTTCACCCAAAAATGAACTTTCTATTATCATTTACTCGCCATTGTGTTGTATGACTTTCTTCTGCAGGATACCAAAGAATGTTAGGAACCAAACTTTCATTGCATATGGCAACATAGGCTCATTGAAAATGCTAAATACATTCCTGCAAAGCTGAAAGAACATACAAATTGCTGCTGTTTTCAGTTAAAATAAACACTAAAAGGCAGTAAAACTCAAGACAACTTTTGTTCATTTTCATATAATGTATGGTTTGCTGTGACATTAAAAACTGCTACTTTTGAACATTATGTATATATGTATGAAGCAGGATATTTGATGCTAATGTTCAAAAGTAGCAGTTATATATGGGTTTTTGTATTCTATATTTAGATTTGCTCAGTAGCTCAAGCAGTATGGGGTTTGACCTAAAAGGCAAAGAGCTCAGGTTTCATTCCCTTGGAACTACTATATGGTTCCACAAAATGGTTAAAACCTGCATATAAGGAAGTACAAATGGCAAGTTTGTGTCAAAAATCTGTTTTTATAGAAGTGTTTTTATTTATTAATACTATTGGGTAGATTTAGAATAGGTTTGGTGTAGATGATATTTCCAACACGATAGACCATTAACTTTTAGTGCCACTCCACAGATATCTGAATTATGAACTACTACAATTATGCAACGTACAGCAACGTAATAAAGACAAATCGATACATGCCTATATCAATGTCGGGGGCACGTTTCAAAATCACTTACTGGGCGTTTCACTTTGAAACTGCCTCGAAACATACTGTATGGTACGTAATAATGTTCTTCGTGACATGTATTTCCAATGAGCCTGGGTTGGAAATAGTTGTGAATAAAAACTGAATGCAATGGTGTGGAGATGGCAAATGTCAATATTTTATTTGTAATAGAACATAGATGA
>JAUYWG010000039.1:13005692-13016604 GCA_034779775.1 Enteromius afrohamiltoni | reverse complement strand
TGTTGACACCATGACATTTTGATTCACCATATTTTTCCCTTAAAATGATACATTTTCTCAGTTTAAACTTTTGTTCTATTCTGAATAAAATATTGACATTTGCCATCTCCACATCATTGCATTCAGGTTTTATTCACAATTTGTTTAGCGTCCCAACTTTTTTGGAATCCGGTTTGTAGATTTACAAATATTTGCGCACTTGCTATAATATAGACTATCAAAGCACATTATTCAAATATTGACAAACCTTTTTGTACACATGCAACATGCATCAAAATCATCAAACTATCTGGACCTAAATACCGTTAAGACCTGATGAAAAGTCATCGGTCATGAAACTCTATACAGTCTGTAATGAAGATAGATGGAATGTTCAGACTGATTTAAAAGGTGTAAAAGTATTGCATGTACTTGCAATGCCTGCAAAAACTATCTTTTGTGGCCCTAACCGATGGGAGTTTCTTTTCCTGCTGCACAGAATCACCTCAGTGCCATTAACTCATCGAATTGCTTTGACTCCCCTTCATGGATTCGCTTGGAGGGGAAGGCATTACCATTTCCATCAAAGCCTTTTTACTCTGCATAGAGGCAGTTATGAATGCTCTCATGCTCTGATGACACTTCTGCTCAGACAAGCCGGAACATTTATTGGTCATTTTCAAAGGATGGTCAAAAACAGATCTAGATGGATGTTGGGGTTATTAACTAAGAAGCTTCCTGAGAATAATTTGCTCACATTAACATTAGCAATAATGTGTAAGACAAGTGACACAAAACCAGAAAGAGATTTGGAAATTAGTAAGTGACTAAGCAAGATGCAAAAATGCAATTCACAAGATCCTCAAAGGATCATCAACTCTAATGATTTAAAAAAAAAAAAATTAATTGATTGGCAGTTTATTTAGTGGGTTTTGCTTCTGCTGTGCTGCACATAAATCATAATAAACCTGTCTTTCTTTTTTGTGTCAGTATTAGAAAATTCTCTGCTTGTTTTCATTCTTCTGTTAATTAGTTTTGTTCAATCTCTTCACTCTTTTATCGTCTGCAACACACTTGTGGTTATATCTCTAGATTTTTAATGTTTAAAATGTTTCAATATGTTTTCAACTTCTCGTTCTGTTTGATGATCTCCCAAGCAATTTACAGTATCAGTTCACTGGCATAATCCAAACTTAAAATGTTTGTGAAATTGGAGAACCTGCCCATTATCTTCATTCAGTTATAGCATCATCAAAGACTTGCAAATGAAAAAAAGAAATGTGACAAAAAGTTTTGCAGCTGAAAGTTTTAAATGAAAATGCTATATAATAAGGAATATATGGCTAAAAATAAATGAACACTGTCCTGTTTCCAAGCTTTGATTAAAAAGGCAATCAGTAATATTGTTAGCTGAACAAAGGGAGGCTGTAATGTTTAAAATTGAGCAAAACACTCAGATACCAATTATAATGCTGATCTAGGACAGAATCAGTTCATTAAATAAAGTGGGAATTTTTAAATGATGATAGGGACTGCTGTGATTACCTTTTGATCATGCACCTCTTCTGTCTGCAACAGCTCTTTCTTTCAGCAGCCACCAAAAGAGCATATGCTGATCTCTTAATACCTCAATGTCAGTGGAGTTGGTGAGGATTAATGATTAAGTATTGCCAGGAAGTAAAAAAATGTCGTCAAGCAGAACTAAGAAGATCATGCTAACAGGTAGAAAGGTATATTACAAACAACAAAACCCTCAATAAAAGCACATCCCAATAGTCAGGTTTCCCAATATTGGTTTAAAATTGTAGTTCACCCAAAAATGCCTTCCCAAACTTATATGATTTTCTTGTATGGCGTTGTGCCTAATCATGCCCCACCCCCAATTTTCATTAAACATTCTAAAACAAGGTAATGCCTTGTGTATGTTTCTTTTTGTTTTTCACATTGAATCAATAGCTGCACTGATGTGCATAAAGGAAGATCTAGCTCCTCTGATCTAGGTCAGGAGATCCTGATCATGTTACTTACAGAAACATGAATGGTAAATAGCTTGGGAAATGGCATAGAACATTTAAAATCTTTAAGAAGTTATGAACCACCACTGAGATTTTAATCCCTAATTAATCTCATGTAATGAGAACCTTGGCACAAATTCAGTTCTTATGCAAGCCAGAGTCTGGCAGCAGACCTACATAGTCAGGATTCACAAGTCTGGTGGGGCATGACAAAGTGCTGAAGGAAAGTGCTGTACCATTAACTGAAATCCCAGAGAGAAATTCCCAGTGCTTAAAGAGGTGCTGGATGTGATGAAGTCTCCAAGAGTTATTTAATCCATCCAAAGCAAATGGTGCAGTTCAGTGGTTTAGTACCAAAGAGGGATGGAAGCATTCAGTGCTGCATAGACATCCACTGGGTTGCAGTTCATGGGTCCTGGCTGGTTTTTAGAGCCCTTGGGCAAATCATTGAATCTGTTCTTTTTACTCCAGTTCAATATATCAGCTTTTCTGAGCCAAGACTACACAAATAATAGTGCTGACAGTCAATTGAGAGGATTAGATTTAAACAGGTCAGTGTTTTATAATCTGATTATAACCTTACTCTTAGTTTTAGCCATTGGAAATGGAATGTAATAGTATGCTACATACCAACATACTTTTTCAGAGAACCGAGAGCAGAAAGTCATTTGAAATTATTATTTAATGCAGATAAACATTTGCAATAAATTCCACAATCAACAAAAAGTGAACAAAACGTGGTTGACAATACATATTACCATAGAAATAATAGCTTCCATTAGCAATGTACACATTTGCAAATATTCACCTCAGTTTACCATCTCAATAAGCAGGGAAATTTCTCAGCATTTTCTTCCCAACTAATTGCTTCCTGTGCAATGTACTGTTAAACTCAAACTTTAGTCAGTCTCATTATTCCAAACAACCAGTCTAATTGTGAGTGTGATATTGCTTTTTCACAAGGTAAATAAACATGAGTATTAAGTAACTTACATTTTAGACCCTTTGACATTTTTGAACGGTATAGTTGACTTTGAGCAACACACAGGCAGAGTTTTATTCCTTTTATTTTGCTTTTATTTTGATAGGACAGTGAATGGTGAAAGGAAGAGAAGTGGAAACTTGAACTCATGTTCTGTCCACATGGCTATCAGAACTGAAATAATTTAAGATGATTAAATGAATTAATGACTCACTCATGAAGTGTGTTGATGAATTCAGACCCACATGCATAGTACTCTAATAGTCAGAGTAGTATGTTAGATTCAGAATTCTGCAAGTCACTTGAATTGTTCTTGAATGAATCTGCATGTTTGAATGAATCAAAAGAATTAACGATTCAGCGATTCACTTATTTAGACTTTTCACTTGTCACCACCTACTGGTATAACAACCAGGTATTAAATCCGGCACATAGACCAGGGCTCGACATTAATTAATTAATTTCTGCCCGACAAGTAACATGTTTAAAGCAATATTACCAAAAAATAGCAATTTAAACACCAAAACACAAAAGTAGCCCTCTGATTTGATTGAATTTAGAGGAAGTGGGAAATAGTGGACATATTAGATAATACATGTACTGACAGTATAAGGTTGTGCTGTTGAGGCTCACACAGCCTCTCAAGGAGAAATTAAAATGCGCAACACTAAGAAACTTAGCATATTGAGGTAAAAATTCAAAATGGAATGTTTTTATGTCTTATATACAGTTAGTTAAGCAAAGGTACTCAACCTTTTTACTATTATAATAGTTTAATATCATAACATAAATACTAATAATAACATCTCACATCAACCAGTCAATTCATTGCTAAATTATTTAGTGTTTTAAACTAATCAGTTTAGCTAAAGTTTCATTAGGCCATTCATAAAAATCTAATGAATCTGCCATATAACGGATCATTTTAATGAATCTAAACTCAATGATTCACTTATTAAACACTCACTACTGGTGTTTTATTTTCACTCAAAGGTATAATTTCCACTATCTTTTTTTTTTTTTTTAAGAATCCCATAATATAATTTATTGCAGTTGTATTTTCAGTGTAAATTATTTAATTTGATAACGTAAGTTATATAATCACATTATAATTACTGAATTTATAGATCAAATGTAAGAATTTTAAATGAAAGTGTTAATAATTTTAGTAAGAAAATGGCCACTATAAAGATAAAAAATATGCTATTGCACTAAAGATAAAAGCATGTAGATTTATGTCAAAGCTGATAGAAAATACATCCCCCAACACAGCTAGCAGAAAGGGGATGAATGTACATTAACCTTATATATTTGCACTAGTTCCTTCAGCCAAGGTGACATTAAGATATCAGCAGCCGTGGTGTTTTTCTGATTCATTTGCATCAACTTAGTGGCTTTTGGTTTTTGTAGTGGTTTGAACTGACTGTCTGAGTGGGTTGTGATCAGTTGTCTTTTGCCTCAAAGCTTTCAATCTTTCCCTTTTTTAATGTTTAGTCTTTTTACAGTTTTTTCCTTGCCAGAGAATTTAGTTTATTTTAGAACTCTGCTCTTCTCATGTCCTCTGAATGGCCCACAGCTACACTGAAACCCATCTGAGACACCCAATTTTTAGCAGGTCTAAAACACTCCCATTCATCCTCAGTCACCATCATATTCAGTTTCTTCTTTAGAACTTCAGGCCAAATCCATCACACCAACCCTCACTAAAGACATTGTTTTACCCATGTCTCAGCTGGTTTAAATTTGACTTTGTGTCTGTGCATATTCATGCTAATGTTATGTAGCTGTCCTGATTATTGAGTGAGGAGGAGATGATTTTGCAGTCGTCTTTAAAATGTGTGACTAAAGAATTTACTCGCTCTGCTTTTGTCTGTGAAATATAAAGCCCCACTCTGCTAGATGATTCCTCACATCTCTGTATCAATGGTGTCACTCAAGATTATTTTCATTGCTGCACACACACACTACGCACACACACTTCCTCATCAAATAATTTTTTTAAATTGCTTTTCATAAAGACAAAATATTTAGTTGAATATTATTAATATCTCAAATAATGACACTATGAGGGTATGACTTATATGTGTTGTTTATGTGAATCTCTTATACTCATTTGTGTAGGACTATTAGGCATGTTTTCTTTTACTGATAAAACACTGTAAACCAAAAAAGGAGGGTTGAACTCAGACCGAGATGTTTAAATCCATATAAGAAATATTTAAAACTAATGAAATACAGAAATTGAAAATTTAAGACATATCTGTTGGACAGCAAAATCTCATTGGGACACTGGGTTCAGAAAAAACAACACGATCTCACAGCATTTCATACATATTTTACAAGTTGCTAATTCGTATGATTTTGTATGGGGTTTTAGTGCAATGTGTCTGGTTAAAGACTTTGTTTAGGTACATTTACATTTACGTTTATTCATTTAGCAGACGCTTTTATCCAAAGCGACTTACAGGTGAGCAGTTGGGGTAACGGTGCTTTGCTCAAGGGTCTCACCTCAGTCGTGGTATTGAAGGTGGAGAGAGCACTGGTTATTCACTAACCCCACCCTCAATCTCTGCCGGACATAGGACTCGAACCCACAACCTTTGGGTTAGTCCAACTCCGAGTAGCATGCTGAAGTCTTGTGAAATACATTGAGACTATTTTTATAGGCTTTATGGACAGATAAGTTAAGAGTGAATCTAGCAGCATGTTTTGGGAGAATTGAACTGTTTTTTTGTTTTAGTTTTTTACTGTGATCAAATAAATCAAGTCTTGGTGAGAATAAACGACTGCTTTCAAAAACATCCCAAAACTTTTGAACGGTAGTGTATATATTTGTGTCAGTTGTTTCTGAAACTCTCAGTTATTTTGAAAAGAAGCAGTTTACATCTGACAGTATACATTCAGGGTCTGACTGTCTCTGTATCCTGTCTTGTTTTAGCCAGTCTCACAGGCACGAAAGCCAACCAGCCAGCTCTGCATTGAAGGTATTAGTATTGTTCTCTAGTCCTGCACTGATTAAAACTTGATAAAGCACATCATATGTGGACAGGACTCACAAGGTCTAAAATGTATTTTTTTATACTTAAAATGGCCAGTTATTAAATACAAAATCCTACTAGAGAAGGCTGTGAGGTGAAAGTACATTAAGTTTGTGTGTATGTGTGTAAAATCATTGAATTTTAAAGAAAGATCAATCTGTTTATTCTTATTTAATTTCTGCGGGTCATAAGATGAGCCATAAATCTTTTTTTGCCCACCTAACAATGACATTCTCATCCGACGTGGCCGACGGAGGCAGGATGTATAAACTGAATTGTATGGCTTGCATTTAGTCCTTCACAAATCAATAGTAACCTCTTTTGTTGATGAATGATGAAATTACAAAGTTATTTGTTGTGCTACCAAGGCTTTTTCCACACAACCTATTAGGTTTAAATCACATAGTCTTCCTCTCTCTGCCGATCTTTCCACCATCACAGGAAGCTCTTGCATGCTGTGATTCATCAGCGCCCCTTTCTTCACCCACTGAGGCCAGTGGATGGTGTTCTGGTTCCCATGGCGATGGCTATTTTTTCCTCTGATTAAGTGGAATTTGCTTGTACCTTTTAGCCCAACATGACCATAGGGTTATACAATAATGAACCAAGGACAATGCAAATGGGAGAGACAGAGGGTGGTAGGGTGATGAAATGGAGCAGGAGAGTGTCTTTGAGACTGCCCATGGATAATTATCAAAAGAAACATCAAGAGATCTCTTCTTTCACCCAATGAACTGAATATGATGTAAAGAGAAGAGAAGTGTGGCATCAAACTGGACACAGCAGGTTATTTTTATAATGTCTGAGGAACAGGAAGTGCAACAATATGATTATGAAAGGCAAGTGGTTTCACTGGCAAGGCATTTAGAGTTCGACAGAGGCCATGCATATACTGGATATGCATATATTTCCTTCTGGCACTCTAAAGCAGATTTGAACTTTTCCACAGTATTGCATGTCTTTAATTAGGTTCAATCATATGATTTTCATCAGGGTCACACTGTTATTGCCATTTAAACCATTCTTTAATTCATTTGGCATTTCACGAGTTCCCACTTCCTTAAGAAATAAGGTAATAGGGAAATAGGCAGTAGCTGGTTAATTAATTGTACGCGCTTCTCCCGAAATTTTTTAGTCAAACATTGTTTATTTTCTCAGGAAGTCCATCTAAATTATTATAAATTAAATTGCCAAAGCCAATTTTTATTTTGAATTTGTTATTTCGTAAGTATCCATTTGGACCTGTATACTACTAAAAGTTTCATTCATTAGATTTTTTAGTTATATTATTAGCAATTCTACCAAACAATAATTCTAAATATTAGTTTAAGAAATTGTTCCATTTGATACGTTCAGACAATCAATGATAACCCAATTTCAGCTCTCATCCCCTGGTACCTACTCTACATCTATGGAGGCTGCATCTATTTTATTTTTGTTTACGCAGAATTTTAATTGAAACTATTTTGCTGATCCTTTGCAACCTCTTTATGGCTGATTGAGCCAAGAAGTTGTAAACTTTATACAATACACTACTAATTATTTCTCACAGTTCACAGGGATGGCACAACGGGATTTACCCAGGGTAAGGATAAGTATTTTTCAGCCATTTTTTGTGCCAATTAATAAAGTGCTTTTTCCATTTCCTTTAACCCTATACATCTCTACAGGATATAGTTCTTTTTATAGTGCCAATTGATAGGATTGTAAATTTAATGGATGTCCAACAGGTGTTTATGAAACTCTTAAAAACACAGTAATAGTATTGCAGATATAATCTTCCACTCGTTCTGTTTTTGTTTTTTGGCAGCATTGAGTCACTGCATATCGCCTTTGCATCTCAGACTTGTTTTGCTCCATACTATACAACTCCAGCCACTATCCCTGCAATCCACTACCCATTAAATGTTTAAGAAATATCAAACAGGTGAAAAAAGCTCAAAACTGCCTTGATTCTATTATTCGCTGGTGTAAAATATCAACTGTTTGTGGTCAAGTACCATCTTTATTGGTACTTGAATGCCCTATGCGTAGACCAAGGAGAATTTTAATTAAATTCAATTATTCAAAAAGCATCTTTTATCTTTTTCCACATTTAGTGTGCTTAATCTGGTAAGAGAATGGCAATTACCTCAGATGGCTATTAGGCTTGATTACCATTTAACAGCACAGGTTATTTTGTGTTCAATGGAATTAGTATGTATTTGTGTGGCAATCTAATTGTGCTGTTTTATTAATCACAGTGTCTGTATTAAGAGCATTCACTCACTTATCAAAAAATACTCTTTAAGAAAAATGAGAAACTCTTGGACCTTTCTAGGACATCATAGAACATCAAGCAGCTTTAACATCAGCACTCTGTCTGCTTAAAAGGACAATTCACACAAAAATGAAAACATCATCACCTTTATGTATTTCTGAACCTGTGATTTTTTTTTTATTTTATTTTATATTTTACAAATTTTGAAGAGTTATTTTGCTCACACTGAAACAAGGCCCTGGTGATTTGACTGAAAATAATCATCTGTTCACAAATCCAGCATCATTTAATTTCTCATTACTTCTCCAAAGAAAGGTGTCATGCTTTTTAGTGAATAGTGAATAAAGATTTAAACGTAAAAAATATATAACGTATATTGTATGGCTGTACTTTTTTCAAAACAAGAACATCATAAAGTTTTGCAAGGAAATGAGGATGGGTAAATATTAATTTCTGGGTAAACTAGTCCTTTAAGACTATCCCGTCCAAAAAAGAATCTGAAATACCATCCACTTAGCAGTACTTATAAGACATGGATAATCAATGGAAGAGCAGCATCAGCGATCATTTCTAAGATTAAAGTTCCAAAGGCTCAATAGACTGCTGTTTCAAATCTCTTTTCTGGACCACAGGTTGTACGCAAGAGACATACATCTCAAGGTTGGGTGTCAGCATCAAGATGGATGCGGTGTATAATCGAACCAAACTTCTCATTTACTTGTTCTCTCTATGCCTTTGTCTTCCTTGTGCCCGTGATGTGCGTTTTATTAGCATGCTCTGAGCTAGAGACAAATGCTGCAGTTCGATGGCTGACACTGGGCTGCTCTCCGGCATCCATCATAAGTGAAGGGGGCGCTAGGGGTCACTGGCTTATGCTCTGTGTAATTACAGATGGATACCCACGAGATGAAATGATTTACAAGTGGAGAAAGAATTCAGTGCAGGCGGCGGATCAGAAATCATGGAGACTTTACCAGTTTGATTTCATGGGTCTGAGAAACACCACAGACATAATCAAGACAACAGCAGGTAATTGTTCTTTTTGTTTTTTTCAAAAGTCTCTTATGATCAATGGCTGCATTTTGAATATTAAAATTACAGTAAAATAGTAATACTGTGAAAAAAAATGTTTTATTTAAATATGTTTAAAAGTGTTATTTATCCTTGCTATGGCAAAGTTGAATCATCAGTTCTTTTCAGTGTCATTTTTAAATGTTGATTTGGTTTTCAAGAAAAAGTTCTTAATATTATAATTATTAAAACAATTGAAATTGTGAAAAAAGCTGAAATGAACAGTATTTATTATAAATATAAATATTTTCTCATACTTTTGATTAGTTTAATTCTCAGTAAAAAGTATAAATAAATAAAAATTTAAATACCATACATATTTCATAGCTGTGTCCAGAAGTTTTAAGTCTTAACTGAAGTTTTAACTTTTTAACCCAGCCACTCTCATCTAACCTAGCATGAATAAACTGTTCATAATATATATATATTTTTTAAATCTACATGATTAAATTATGCTAAACTAGCATTGACCTATTTTCTTAAGCAACTACCTTTGCATCCTTTTAAATGTTCTGGAATTATTGCACCATTGTATTTTGTGGCAGAAGGATATTTGCATTTGTTCAATGATGGTTTTACACTCAATATCAATGAATCAATGAATCAATCACTTTCATTTATATAGCGCTTTTAACATTACAGATTGTAGCAAAGCACTGAACATTATCAAGTAGGAGTGATGGTAATGTATAATGACGAGAATTAAACTATTTATTTATCAAATGCAGAGATGGTCTCTGTAGTCAAGACGACAATAGTCACTAGAAATCAGGTGTCACCAACTAAGCAAGCCAGAGGCAACAGCGGCAAGGAACCAAAATCAGATCCATGAGAGAATGGAGAAAAAAAACTTGGGAAAACCAAGCTTAGTTGGGGCCAGTTCTCATCTGGCCGGACACACAGCACCTAATTTCCAGTTCAATTTTAAACACGTCAGATTGTTCTTGTCTCCAATGAAGATCATCTCTTGATCTGGATGCGGACTGAGGAACAGAATAAGACAGAGACAGACTAATATTAGTGTAGATGTTATTCTTTTTACAATGTTTAATAATGAGTACATCATGTGTTAAAGGGAGTGTTCCTGGTTACGGCTGATCTAATTAATGCAGCATAACAATCCTTTAACGGATTTGATTAATAAATGTGTATTAGTGAAGAGACGTGTCTTTAATCTAGATTTAAACTGACAGAGTGTACCTGCCTCCCGAACAGTATTAGGTAATTTTGTTTTTAGGTGCTAAAAAGGAAAAAGATCTGCCCCCCGCAGTATATTTTGTATATTCTAGGTATTATCAAATGGCCAGAGTTTTGAGAATGCAGCAGATGTGGAGGATTATACTAAGCCATTCAGGGCTTCGTAAGTAATTAACAAGATTTTAAAATCTATACAATTTTTGATTGGGAGCCTGTGCAGAGTTGACAGAACCAAGCTAATATGCTAATACAGTACTTCCTGGTTCTAGTAAGGATTTTGCATTTTCAACCAACTGTAGTCTATTTATCAAGCGTGCAGAACAACCACCCAATAAAGCATTACAATAATCTAACCTCGAGGTCATAAACA